>VZRH01006340.1:420195-440228 GCA_013397555.1 Urocynchramus pylzowi
AACTTCAAGAGATATGCCCTGAGAGAGGCAGGGATGGATCAAGGACCAAGAAGTGGGGACAGAATATCAGACAAGGGAGGGGAAGGCAGCAAACCACACCAGCAGTGTGGTGACACTGGGGCACACTCCTACAAGAAGAAGTCTGTAGGTGTTTGTCCTCATTTGTTTGTTGTGAATAGTAAGCAGAAAACCACAAGTCAAAAGCAAAAAGCATGCAAGAGAATTCAGGGCTTCTCCATTTAAAGTGTTCAGTCTCTCAGTTTTCTGCAAAAAGTAGGTGCCCTACTGGTCTGCCAGAGATGTGCCAGGGGGATTCAGCCCATTGATTTACTCAGAACAAAATAAAGAGAGTGAGATCTGTGATTAAGCAACAGAAGATGCCATAGGTCAGTTTAAAAGAGACATAGAGAGAGTATATCTTTTTAGGGAAAGCTTTACTTGTGCCAAAAAGTAGGTTTGAATGTATATCATCACTAAAAAATTTAGGTAAAGTCACCTGAATGCTTCTGTACTGAAAAATAAAGTGAAAAATCAGAATTTTACTTTGGAATGAAACATTTGAATTAACAGATAAAGCCTCCAGAAGAGATGCAGTCATTAGAGTTGTGATGCTTCAAATTCTGGTGGCTGTGCATGAAGCTGATAAATTCAGTAAAGATTTAGATCCATTAATATACCCTGACGTGCTGTACATCTGACAGAACCCTAGGAAAGGAGCCACTGAGTCATTTTACCTTCAGCACTGTGACCCTGCATTCCTTCATGTGCAGGCTGGGGGTGTGAGGTGCAGGCTGGGCCATCCTGAGCCTGCCCCAGGTAGAGAGAGGCAGAATAATCAGGTGTATTGTGAGGCAGCAGAATGAGACAGGCAGAGCTTACATTGGTTTGAAACTGCACACTAAAAATACTTTCTGTTCTGCTGGAAAGGCACAGCACTGTCAGTAGGACAGCCAGGGATTTGAAAACATATCTGGTTTAAATATATCAAGAATATCACAAAAGAAGATGCTTTGTCATGAAGGGCAAGCAAGCCTCAAAGGCAACCACAGTAGCCTGGGTCTGAGGAAGAGCTCACTGAATGCTTGGTCACTGCAGGGCTGAAAGGCTGGCTTGCATCTGCTTTCAAAATAGCTCTGTACCTATTCATTTTCTTCTGTTCTCTCACTGAGCAGCAACTGTAGAGCACAGAAACATCCAGGCAGCTGTGAGAGGAAAACGGCTTGAGAATAATGAACTCTGGGAATAGCTTTTACCTTCACCATTTTCCACATGGATGCTATGATCAGAACATATACTTGCTCAGGACACAAACACCATCTAATTTTTTCATTACACACAGGCAATGAGGCAGTTTTCCTATATGAGAGGCCATCATTCATGGAGAGCTGGAGCCCAAAGCCAGACAGAGGTTTCCTGACTCTCACCTGGACACAGCCATCCCCATGCACTTGGGAAGGTTCAGCACCACGCAGACGTGGCCACCAAATTTTTGGTAGTGACATCCCATTTGCAGTTTGCCAAAGGCATGGTGACCTGTGAGTTTTTAGGGGGTGAAGAACCACACTCTGGGGGTACACACACCGCTCTGGCCCACCCAGGGTGCCCCCTGGCCCCTCCAGTGAGTAGAATCACAAGCACCAGCCATCACCAGAGTAACAACAGCCCTGTATGTGCTCCCTGCCTACACGATAGTGACTCCTTCACCCCTCTGCATTTTAACTACTTAAGTTTAATTTGAGACAACATCAACAGTGCTATTATTAGTTCATGACTTACTGTAGGCTTTTGAGAAAAAAAGAGCATTACTTACACCACATTTTCATTTTGTCATATAGGTGGGACTCCAAAGACTTCTGTACTCCTTGATTTCATCCATGGCCTTGTTACCACCATGCACACATCACCTTCTGTGCTGCATCACTGCCCCGAGGCTGGGCTGCACAGTGAAGGAAAAGGATGAAGTTTTGCAGCATCTAATATCCACCACACTGCCTGCATCAGACATACTGTAAATTGTTCCATTGATCTCTCTTCTTTTGAAGATTTTGCCAACTCTGACCTCAAATTTCATTTCCTCTTCCTGGCAGGGATGATAGAGGAAAGTAAAAAGTAAAAATTTCAATATCATTCTTTGCTCAGTTTCTCCATCCTGTTTAATGGATATTCCCACAGCAGGAGGAACTGGTGGAACCAGTGAGCTCTTTCAAGAACCGTAATTTCTAAACTGGTGAACACAATACATCTCAGACAGCTGCAATTGAAACTCTTCAACCCCTAGGATAAAAATTTATACAAAAAGTGTATCAGTATGAAGGTACATTTGTATCCACAGGCAACAGTGATTAATATCTGATTTTTTTGTGTGCAAATACATATTCAGAATGAAAGGCACACGGCAGGTTTAAGCTACTTAGCTGAACATGCTCTTCCTGCACGTGTGGGATTTTAACATTTCTATGCTTTTAAGAGCTCTGTAACACAGGGATAAGATCAGTTATGATCCACTTTACTGAGTTGGAAAAATGTAATTTAGGTGATATTATTGCAGGAAAGAGGTGGAAAGCTCATTGGCAATTGTAACTCTTTGCATGCTTTAAGACGACAATTACTTTTCCTGATCCCTGAATGAAAAATTTTAACACAGGTCCTCCAAGAAAAAATATCAACCTGTGACTTGAATGAATTCCCCTTTAGAGGGATGGCTGTGCTACCAAGCCTTCAAACAGCACTTACATTGCCATCACTAATTACACTGGAAACTCCCTAAACCAAACACTTTGGGAGCACATCACTAACCTCATGAAAGCAAATCTGTGTTTATATGAGTGAGCTGGTGGCTGGTGCAAATGAATAAACTTTATGGTCACAGCTTCTGTCAAAAATGGGTATTTGGCACAAGACAAAGCAAATGAGGCAATAAGTGCACAGCAGTGGTACCAAGAGAGCAGGGTACAGTGCATTATCAGTTGGCAAATTTAGTGCTCAACCCAAGGGAGGTCCAGGTGTTCCATGGTCTAAAGGAGCTCACCACAGCTGTCCATAGGAGAACTGCACCACTCAGCAGGGTTTGGGGACCATCATCCAATCAACAACACCTCAGGGGTTCAGATGTAACCTTGATAGCAATGAGAGGAAAGAATCAAGCTAATCAAACAGTGGGTAGCAACACAGAGCCTATGAGTTCAGAAGAGATTCAATCACTGCACAGCTATTTATCCTGAGAGAGCCAGGCCTTTGCAGTGACCCCTCGCTGCTGAAATGATTCACATCATTCATGCTTCCTCTCCTGCTTGCTGCTATCACCAGAAGAGGCAGAGAATGATCAAGTGCTTCTTTGATCTCCTGTGTATGTGAAGACAGAAATATCCAAGCTGCAGAACTGAGCCCCATGGGTCTGACAGCAGATTCAATTACAACCCATGGAATTCAGTTCTCAAAGCTGAGAATAAATGACATTCATTTTCAGGCTGTCCCAACACACGGCAGTATCTCATACTCCTGCTGGCTCTCTCCAGTGCCTGGCCTTCTTCCAGGAGCTGTAAAATAAGAGTGAAAACTTCACTGCAGCCAAATCAGCTATACCCAGACTGTAGGTCAGAAGCAGAATAATGGCTCCAGGACATATATTTTGAAAAATGAGCTATTTTATATATTCCTTTGATGCCAGAAGTGGCCACACACACAGGCACAATGTGCCCTAACATGTTGCAGAATTTCTAGTAACAAAAAAAAAAAAAAAGTAGAGCCAAGGAATATAGCACTAAAACATTTTGCACTTTTCTGGAAGCCTTTGAGAATTTCAAAGAGGTGAGTTATAAATTTCCTTCTTTTTTTTCTTTGTTTTTTTTAAATACAACAACACAGACACAGAGGTAAAATCTTTTAGAGTCACTCAGCAATCTTCTTAACAAAATAACCAGAAGCTGAAAAGAGTGCAGCCCTGAAGAGTCATCAGAGTCTGTGTGGCAAAAAGGCAAGTAGAAACCTTTAGCATAACAGCTGCATGGTTGTGTACTGACACAACTTTGTGAAATTGTGAACCTCATTCCAGGGTGACAATACCACCCAAAGGCGTTTTCTGTTACAGAAAAACACTGCTCAAACATGCTGGAGGTCAAACAAGGAAACACCTCATCACCTCTGACAAACCTAAGAGAAGTCACAAGTTTCATTAAACTACATACCCCACACAGGGAATTTTTGAAGAAAAATAGATGTTAGATGCATATAGGACTATATATAAACAGTGCTGGGTAACTTATTAAAAAATATTTAGATTTATTTGGAACATTTTAAAGATACTTCTTTTTGTTCCAGTGAGATGAGGTCTCAGAAAAAAATCTCTTTGTTTTCAATGAAAAGAATATTTGGTCTGAAATAAAATATTTGGATGTCAAGGGGATTTCAGATTGAATCTTTTAGCTTTAAAAACTAAATTTAAGGAAATTTACTTAACAGAATGGTTCAAATAGAATTATTTTGGTTTAGCATTGATTTTATAAAGTTATAATTAAGTATTTTTTTAGTGAACAATTCTTGCTAACACCCCATGCCACCTTCCCAGTACATCAGCCTCAGATGCAGCCCCAGCAGTGTTGGCAGGAAAGGCAGCAGTGTGCCCATGCCTTTACAGCTCTAATTGTCTTCTCAGGCTGCTGAACCAGTCAACCAAACAACAGAAATTAAAAATATACTTCTTTAGCTGTTTCTCTTGCTGGAAGGGAAACCTCTGAACAAACATATTTGCTAAGTAACTGCTGTGTGGTTCCCCCAGCCCAGCTCATTCCTACCCATCTGTCACTCGACTGTGAGACAGGAAAGAAAAATCAAATTAACGAAAGTAACATCTTGCTAAGGCCCTCAAATAGGACAAAACTTCATCTGCAACTTTAAAATAAGGTACTGTAGCAATAATTTTTGCTTGTCTGATATTTCTAATTTGTCACTGAAATACTGCTTGCTAAGATCACTTCTGAGTTAATTAAGCAAGACCTTCACTAGCAGTGTGGCCCTTCTGTGGCAATCCCTCTTCCAATCCCAAGCAGGGAAAACATCTCATGATCATCAATAAAACATCCTATCTTAAAGCAGAGAAAAGGTCAGGAAGGAGAAAGGGTGGAAGTGTCTATCCCCTAGGACAGTCTCCCCAACCTTTGGAAAGTGTATGGCATTTCTATAGAGGCACTAGTGTGCCCAGCACCCCAGCTGGGTACAGACAGCTGGCACTCACCATGGCACGGTCAGGCACATAATGAAAGGGAAAACATGAAATGCCCCTCCATGAAACCCAGTTAAAGAGCTGCAGTAGCTCTAAGCTGCCCCAGGCCAGAGCAGTTGAGCACTGGGGGGCTCCCTGGTTCTCACAGGACCCTGAACTCGCCTGTGCCCTGCCTGGGTGAGGTGTTGCAGAGCTGCCTCTCCCCAGGGAGATGGGCTTGGAGAGAGCCAGCCCCAAGGCAGGGAGGCAGGTGAATGTGCTCTAAGACTGCTCCCCTCTCTCCCAGAACTCAGGGATGGATCTGTCCCACAGGTGTCCCTAGGGAGGACAGAACAGCCCAGATCTCCAGTAGCACACCTGATGGTTTAGTGAAATCCCTAAGAAAAGGCATGGAAGGGCACATCTTCATAATTCCACAGCCATTTTCCAGGTAAGTTAGCTTTACAGGGTTTTTTAACTAAGTAGGACAAAAGGTCCCATTCTCTCTTTCAGTTTGCCTGCAGAGTTCAATATCATTGCAGTGCATTAGTTACCTCTCATCTTAAAAACATGAAGCCAGTTTCAGCCACGTTCTGCTTTGACCCTTTATGAACTTCATATGTGACATTCTCTATCTTTTCCCTGTCCTTCCAGGAATAACTCCCTCCCTCTGAGAACCCATTTACTCAAGGATTAAATTCATGCATTTGCAAACAAGAAGACAGCCCATAAAATTATATTGCTCTGCCTTTGCAAGAGCAGTGAGGAGGCGAGTCTTTCCAACGGGCCATAAATCTACTTCTTGGAAAAACACCATTTTGTTCTATTCCAGCAAGGTCCCTTAGTACCTCACAGCTTGGAGATCTTATTACACCAGATTTAACAATTCCTACAGGACAGATACTTAATAGACAATCATCCTATAAAGTTTTACTGCTACACCAAAAGGCAAACTTTTTTAGAGTGATTGAATAATGTTTACTGCCTGAAGACTATTCTTCCATAAGCTTTCTTTTTAATTAAATGTGTTTTAACAGAAAAAGAACATAAAGATCCTAAAGCCATCAAGTTACTGCAATGTGTAAATTCTCTGCATTTTCCTTACCATTCCTTACTTTTATTCTCTATGCTGCCATTACAACCTTTCTTTTTAGTAAAACATCGATGTTTGTCCAAACATATAACCAAAGAGTGAGATTTTAATGCTTTTTAACCAGTCAATTATCTACTGCAGCTTCACATGAAATCCAGACACTACCCAAATGAGCTCATCATGGGTGGTAATTAATTAACACAGATAGGAACTTGAAATAAAATATTAATATGGTCCCATTTCATTAGGAGCATAAAGCATCTTTTTCACCCCTATTTTATTAAATACATTTTCCCCACAGCTAGCAGAAAAATACATGTCTCACAGCTACACTGACAGCTGGGTAGTTGAAACAAGAGGGTGAAATGGAAGATGAAGTTATTCTAGAAATTAAGATTTTTTTTTTTTAAGAGGAAAACTCACAGCCAGAAAGGAGCACAGTGGCCCCAGAGGCAGGCAAACACTCGAACCCAGCAGAAGCTTTCCGTTCAGCCGTGCTGGCTGTGAAATTTCAGTGCAGACCATGGGCTGTGCTCTGCAAAGCCAGAGTGTCCTGCAGGGGAGTTCTTGCTGGGCAGACCTCGAGCATCCCCTGCAGCAGCTCCAGACCAGCCTCACACTGTGAAAACCTCTGCCCAGTGTCATGAACCCAGAGTTTAAGCTTTAAAACCCAAACGCTTGGTCCTCTCCATTTAAAAATTACCCATTTCTTTGAATTCACCCTGGCCCACCCTTTCCCGCTCAGCCCAGGACAGGCAGCCTCATTTCTCTCCACAGCAATTCCAGCTCCTGCAGGAGCTGCCTGGGGTGCTGGGCTGTAGGAAGCTCTCACCTAGGGTTAGCTCACACCAAAAACAATCCCACCCTTTCTGTGCTGACCAGGTCTCCTTCCATCATTCCCATTCTCAGCAGAGCAGTTCTGCCACAGATTAGGGATCCACAAAAGTCTTTACTCTGGTGCTTAGGTACAAGGCAAACACTGCCCATATCCTAACTTTAAATATTGTTAATCCCTCTCAGTACAGCTCATATGCAGTTTACAGGCAGAGTGCTCACACACAGATCTTTCTGTGCTTTATAAAGACCATGTTCACCCACAAAAAACCCAAGGCCAAAGCTCCAGCTCAGGCTTAAAGAAAAGTCCCGCCTAAGCTTTGCTCTTGAGCTCTGCCAGCATCAAGCAGCTCCCATCAGACACAGATACTGCTTTCAAGCTCTCCCTGCTCCCAGGTTCTCCCCACATCAGTGAAGACCACAGGCAATGCCAGATGAGGAACTTTCCCCTGAACCCTTCAGGATGAAAAATGGAACAGGTCCATAACACCTTTGGCCCAGCAACTACACAGACACTTTCATTATTCCCACACCACAAAGAAAAAAAAATTAATAATCTGGACTGGTTAATTCTTATATGAAAAAAAAATTCCCATTTCATGATGAATCAGATTAGCCCAAACACATATTTTGGATTGTCCAGAAACAAGTGCATTTGTTCCCAAAGTGCTTTCTGGAACGTCCAGTTATTTTCTGGCTGCATTTTTTTTTCTATTGCCAATGTCTATTCCACAAATAACAAACATTCAATTTCTTCTGCTGTAGAATTATCTCACTCTGCTTATCTTGAGGTTCAATTCTCTCGTTTCCATTTTAATCACATTTTCCAACACAGTACTTTGTGCAACAAACCATCTTCCTTCATGGAAGATAAAAATGATTGCATTTTCCTTTCCATTTTTTAAATGAAATTAATGTTATTTTTTGATCTAGAACTTACTGATTTTTTCTGCATTTTTTCACTAAATTGGAGAAAGAATACATGGCAAAACACACACTAGGCATAAATCACTAAGAAAAACAACATTTACACTATCAGCAACCTATATACATTACAGCTAGTAAAAACACTAGTATCAAAAGTGCATAATGAAAAGTTATTTCCTATTTTTAAAAAGTTCTGGCTAACAGCAATAACAAAGACTTCTAATACTAAGTATTATTTTTAGTAATCACTATACCATTTACTTACAGTGTAGTTACAGTATAGTATAGTTTCATTTATACTCAGCCTTAATAAGTCACAGCCTTGGAGATAATTTCAGCAAGCTTTATGTATTGAAAAATAGAAACTTTTGTGGCTCCATGTTCTGGCTTTTTTTTAATATATACTTTGAGATGACAGGATGAAACTTAGTGCAGAAGAATGGAGCAGTCTAAAGCACATACTCTGCACACTGACACAACTGCAGTAACAGCTGTACTAACAGTGCCCAGATGAAAGAAATTGGAAAGCCAATTTTCAGTGTTCTAACAAGGGCAATGAGAAATGAGATGTTAAAAGCCCTTGCAACTGCTCAACTTCTATCTATTCTTTCTAATTTCAGCAGTAAAATTTTACTGTAAACAAACAAGAAGTTTCCCACCTCAGTTTGACTGAGGACAAAGGAAAAGTTCTAACTCTTCAAACACAGAGATCTCCCAAATCCTGTGACACTTTTTTCCTTGGTCAGGATATCTGATAACTGTGCCCAGGGCAGATGCTGGAGGTGACAGATGTGCTCTCTCCAGCAGGGTGGTAACTGCTCAGCTGAACTAATTCCTGATAAATGGAGTGGAAGAGTGAGCTCAAAATGACTGGTCAATCAGTATGTTTCAGAAATAATCTAAACACCCAAAATAGGAAGATATAAAAAATAACTAACAGGAGAGAGTGGATGACCATTTCTTATTCCTTCCCAATTTACACATTTTTAATAATTCAAGAGTATTGGCAAAGTTTCTTCTGTTGAAAGTATACAGGTACTTACAGTATTTGTCACTACGTAACTACTAGACTATATTACTAATAGAAAAATGATTACACTCTGAGTAAGCAGTTAAAAATCAAACAGGTAAACATCAATTAATCACATTTTTGTAACCCTCCTATTATTTAAACAAAGGAATGCCATCATCACCTGGCAAGGAATTTCCTTGGAGAAGCAGTGTAATAAACAACTGTAAAGTTAGTAATCCATTAGAAGCCAGAGATTTCTTGAAACAGGTTTTTTTATATAAACACTTAAAATACAAAAGGTTGCTGTATTTATATTGTAACTGTACTGTAGTTATTGAAAATAAAGTATTCCACAAGGAGCAAACAACCTTGCAATACGTGCATGGTTTGTTTCAATCCTAATGCACTGCAATAAACAATGTAATATCAGAACAATGGAGCAGCTCCAGCAGTGTGGAGTGGCCCCGTTAGCTCAGAGGCACCTGCCAGTCTGAGAGCAGCGAGCTGGGCCCCCTCAAGGCACCTCAGCCCTGCTCTACTGCCACGGGATGGCTCAGCCCAGGGGCTGTGAGCTCTGCAGCCCGACCCCGAAATCAGGCCATGCTCCATCGTGTTTAGAAGATGAAAAACTGGGAGTCGGTTTCTGGAAGCTTCCAGGGACGGCCTGCAGGTGCAGATGGCTCCTTTTGGGGCATGTGAAATGGCCCAAGATTTTTGTTTCATTTGCATCCATTAGCAAAGGCTGCCTGTGGCAGTCTATAGCCAACCTGTGGGCACCTGGTGTTCTCCTCTGGGATACACTCACCTCCTGTTCAAAATTTTACATCTTGCTCTCCTTGAACTCATCAGATCTCATTTTAAAGAAAATAATTTAGGTATTATTTAGATTCAACATGATCACATCCAGAATATTTTGGCAATTATGTTGTCTACAAGTAATGATTCCATTAATAACTTAAGATCACTGGAGTTGCCAACAAGGACTCAGATATCCGTGTATATTAAAGGATTAAATATAGCTTTGAATCAATTTTTTCAGGCTTCTCCTTGACAAATCCCCCAAGACCATCCCAGATGGTCACTGATATATTTGAAATTTCTGTCCTGCAAAAGAGTTCCCCCTGGAACCCTGGGCCCTTGTTCTGCTATGCTGGCAATCCTCAAACTCCCTCTCCCAAAGAACTCCAGGCCCTGCTTACCCAACAACTGTTCAAAGAACTGTGAAGCCCTGTCCCCAAAGCACATTTAGATGAGTCCAGGTACTTGAAAAGCTGCAGAAGAGAGAGCAGCTGGATTTGCTCATGAAATTAGGGAATAGACTCAACAACAATAACCAAAATATACTTCAATCATAAAAACCGATGTTCATCCTCTCTTTCGGGAAAAGATGGATGATGTGTTCATTCTGACTGATAAAAACACATTTTAAAAAGACCAGAAAATTTTATCATCAAAATAATTCACATTTTCATCACCATTTCCCACAGAAAAACATTCATTTCAACATTCTCCCAGATGAAGATGAAATGCAACCAAAGCTATGGCAATTAGTATTTTTTTAATCCACTAGCCAAAAGGAAGAAAAAGAAATCATAAGGGAAATGTCATTTGGCTAAATCTGGATTAATTTCTGAAAAATTATTTTCTGAAAATAAAATACATACATTTCAAATACATTACATAATATATTTTGGCCTAAAACAAAAAAAAAAAAAAAAAAAGCTACTTTATGTCATCATTATTTTTGCATGTGAGCAATTAAAAAATCCAAACAGGTGTTTAAAAAAAAGAAGAAAGTTTAATTCTCAAAATGTTAAAATAAATTTACTTTTTGATTATTTACCCAAGACTATTTGCAGCACTCAGGTGAGCTTTGTAAATAATTTCAGTTCAGTCAAAACTACATTTTTCAGTGAGCAAAGTAATCAGAAAAATGAAAGAGTAATTGCCTGTCTCTAATCATGCTAGTGAAGGGAGGGGAGCTGCCTTATCCTGCAAACTCCAGAAACCCCTCCCTGCACTAACCCAACAGAGAATTTGTTGGAAATTCTACCACAGAAGAGTGAAGATTTCTCCATCCTTTTTTTCCATGCTGCAAAGCAAATTTGGATGCTTAGATAAGCTAGAAGCACATACAAAAATAAAAATAAACTATTTCAAAAAAGTAAAGAATTGATGTAAAAGAAAACCAGGGACAGCCAGTCAAACTCTTCTGTTACAACCATTGTAGTTTCTAAATCAGTAGCATTTGATGAAAAGAAAAAAATACATACATCAATTAACTAACATCCTCTCCCTGTTTAAATAGTTATTATTTAAGTGGGTTAAGACACAGATCTAAAAGAAAAAAAATGCATATATATAAATCATAATTCAAGTAAGATATTAATGCACATAATGATACCACCACCCCTTATTTCTGAATTCCACTGGATTTGGAATAAAGTCACAACAGCATAAGAAGGACGAAAAAAAATTCCTTTGTAGTGAAGAGAAGCACTAGAAAATGTGCAGATTCCCTGACACAACAGTATTTAAAAGTCATTTGAAATTTCTCATCGCTTTAGCATAAATATAACTCAAAATTACTTCAAAGACTTGATATTCATTATGTTGCATTTACAGAATGTAAACCCATGAAAGCTGACAGAACTATCCTGGTTCAAAACTGAAGGAATTGAGGAAGAAGTTGACATTTTGATTCAATCTTTAATGTGCAAATAACCTTTCACGTATACAAAGTGTACTGGCACTCAGGCAGAAGACAAACATGTAATAAATCAGCTTACATTTTTTTAAGCTTTTACTCACAGTGGAATCCCCAAAATTCATTTTATTTTATCTCTTTTCCCACTCTTCAGCATTTTCTCTTCCATTTTTCTTCCTCCTCTTCAAGCAGCACAGGTTTGCATTTCTTGTTTTCTATTCTACATCACTCCTCTTTGTTGTCTACAATGGAAAGGCAGACAGACGGACAGACAGCAGGGACAGAGACACCGCCAGCCCAAGGTAACCTCCTCCGACTCCCACACTCTGTAGGAGCTGATTCTCTCTCAAAAACATTTTAACTTTATAAAGGGAAGGGAATCAAAACTCATTTGCATATGGGTTCATTCCATCTCTTCAGCTCACATGTTTATAGCTCTGGAAAGTCCCTTTCTGATTCCCTGGCTGATAAGGAGTCAGGAAGGTAACCCAGCACAGGAGAGGTGGGAACTGTTTTGCTGACCTTGCAAGAGGGGTACACTGAAGCACTCCATTCACCTTGCTCGGAGGGCTCAGCTGGGAGATCTGGGTGCTGTTTATCCTGCAGATTTCAAGGCTCAGACCATGCATGCAGAGCTAAGACTCAAGTCAGAGAAACCCCCACTCCTGCACAGGAGGAAGCTCTGGTCAGGCGCTCGATACTTCGGCTTCCTGTCTGTACACTACGCGGTCTCATCTGGGGAAATCCTGAAAACATTATCAGATGCCTGATAAGCTCTTTAGCTTTCAAGTACATAGTGATTCAGTTTCGGTCAAAACCTCATTTGAATGCAGTTGCAAAGTCTAAATAAAAAGTGAGACCCTAAAGGAGAAGACATTAGACTTGCAGCCTAACATCTGAGCATCCAAAACAATGTGGCTGATATTTGATACCAGCATAAACAAATCTACTTCTCCATATCTGCACCAAGATGGTCAGAGTGTGTGTTCAGCTTATTAAAAAAGAGGGGAATTAGATGTCTGGTTAATTAACACTTTTATTTATCCACAAACACAGCAGAAGCAGCATCACAGACTGCTTACTCCATTCCAACATTGACATGAGGCAGATTGTTTCTGAGAGAGAAAGGCTGCTTAAAACTCCGATGCCCACTCCTCCCATGGGCTTTTCTGGCAAAGCTGGCAAGTGACAAGACTTGTTTTGTTCCATGTAGACTCCTATTTACCAGGTATTAGACAGATTTTCCCAAACCCCATTCAGAGACTCAGAACAGGTTGACAGCATTTAACCCTGTGGATTTAGCTCTGGAAGAGCAAAGCTCCACCACCACCAACATTTTCCAGTTCAGATGGGTATTTTCTGAGGATTCACCCACAGGAAATCACACCCTCTCCACTGGTTGTCTTCATCCCAGTCAGGCCAGGGGACTTTTCTAGGATACATTCAGGGAGGTTCTCCTTCACACACAACTTCTGCAGACAAAGAAATGCACTCCATCTATGAGTCTGGAAGCAGCTAGGAGCATTTTCCCATGTATTGCATGTCTGCAAGCAGAGGGAGCACACTCCCGGCACAGAAAACCTCTCCATGACATGAGAGTGTATCAAACACTCTCCATGACAGCTCTGATGTTTTCTGCTGCACTCGCCCCAAGGGTTACCACAAAAGCATGCACATGTATGTATCAGCTGCCTTGGAGAAGAGGAAAATTTGAAAGATATTTATTGTTAATAACCACATTTCTCTGAGTGAGTACAGAAGTTCAGGCTGTCCATACTCAGAGCAGAAATATCTTTTGTTTCATCCCAAGATCTGGTTTACAGATCTTTAACTAGGCTAATACACAGGTTACAATTCACTGGGGCAGAGGTTTCAGACACAAAACCACTCACCATTTTAATACCCACATCAAAATATATAACAACAAAGACAGATCCCAAAAGCATGTGGAACTGGGATTTTGCTTTTCAGAAGCATGAGAGATCTGATGGGCTAAAAAAATACCATTGTCTGAGCTCTCAGATGCTGCCCTGGGTCACATTTGTGCACAGAGAAGCCAAGGCTCTAGTAAGACTTATCAATAAGGATGCTTAAATGGATTTAAATGAGTCATTGCACAGGAAGAGAGGACCAGTGAAATCTCAGGCTGGGATTCATGTGTTTGCAGTGCTCACTTGTACAACTTTCAAAATGCCGCCCCACTCTAGTCTCAGATTTAAAAACTTCTTTGTAAAAGACACTGAAGTAAATTAATACATTCCCTGCTGAGCAGTATGTCCCTGCTGATTCTTTAAGTAAATTAAAAGATAATTCAGGTTTCCTGTGTCCCAAAAGGAAGGTGTCATTGTGTACATGTGTCACAGCTGGATAACCTCAAGCAGAGAGCAGCTGAACAGAACCCAAGTCCTTTGGTGAGAGCAGCACTTTCCTCAGCCCTTGGCACATCTTCCAAGCAAAGGCAGGGAAATGAACAGTAAAGCCAAAACATTTAGAAGCCTTTAGAAGGCAAGGATGACAGGACAGGTTCTTCACTTTGCTTGTGAAACAAATGCAGGGACCAACAGGGGGGCAAGGAAAAGAAAGTTAGCACAGCGTGGAGGAGACTGGCAGTATGTTGTGTGCTGCTCCTGACAGCTGACATCAGTCAGGACATTTATGATCATCTTAGCATCTCATCTGGAAAGTTTTGAAATTAATTTCTTTTTTGACAGGAAGTCTAGATCTCAGCTTAATTGAGTGGCTGGAATCTCTTGAGGCAACATTGTGTTAAGTCAAACAAGACAGCATTACAGCCCTGAATGCAGTACTCTCAGAAACACATGCATGGTGATGCAGTGCATTTTAAGGGCACTAAATCACAGCCCAGGTGCCAGAGCACCTGACAGTTCCAGCTTCTCTGCTCTCTTTACTGCTGTTCACTGTATTCTTTATCAACAGAAAAAGCTGTGTTCCTTCTTTCACTGAGGGAGAAAGTCCTCCCAGAAGGGAGGATCTCTCCCAAGGTAGTTAAAATCTTTACAGAAGAATAAAACATGCAGGCATCAGAGATAAATCATGTCCTGTATATAAAATATCTTCCACAAAAATACAGCCTTCAGAAAGCAGAGTAGACATACAGTCATTTTATGCATGATTTCATAAATCTTTCATCCCTGCTTAGAGTATTTCTTTGTGACAGGCAGTGAGGTATGAGTTATGAATTCCAACAGGAGCTGGAGCTTAGTCCCATTGAAAACTACGGCAAAATCCTCATTACTTTTGAAGAAACTGGAATTTCTTCTTCAATACACTTAAAAGCAAACTTTCACTTTGTTTCCCCTGAGAGGTTAGTTCTGTGGGTCTTTTGCTATACAGAGCCTTATACACATACATATATCATTCTTTACTTTTGTGCATCTACTTGTCTGGTTTCTTTAAGCTGAATTGACTTACAAATTTTATGAGCTCTCCCTCTGATTTCTGTCTCATTGCTTTAATACCCAATATATTGAAGAGAGCTTGAGCTGACAGAGAAACTGAGGAAATGCTTTCTAAATCATGCACCTTTCACAGAGCCCTTGGCACATTTACAAAGGCTATGGTCATCCACAAGCCAGGTAGGATTTGATTAGCCACTTCACCACCCACTGTGACAGGCATATAAATTAGGACACCGTGCTCCTACCTCTTATGCAAGCATTGAAGAGCTGTCAGGCATGCCTGGGTAGCAGAGAGGAGAGGGGATGGTAGAAATAGCTCTTCTGTGTGCTCCTGATGACCTGTGCAGCCTCCAGAAGCCAGAGCTCTGCTCACGGACAGGGCTCACAAAAGAGGGAGTAACATGCCAAGACAGGAGAGCTGCAGCACCCTCCATGACATGTTTTTCTAAACTGGGAAACATTCCCAGTAGGAAATGCCTGCAGAGATTCATACAGAGGCATTAACCTTCCCCCTAGAGCCTGTTTGTGTACATGAGTGCATGTACATGCACATATTTCTTATCCTAAAAGAAGATTTTTGCTCCACAGTTGCACAGAACAGCCCACAGCCTGTAGCTTTGCTGTGTCCCTCATGACAACCAGACTGCTTGTCCCAGTGCCTTAAAACCTGCCAGAGTTGCTCTACCCAGCTTTGTCATTTTCTTAATTATTTTCCTGTGACTGGCTTTAACATCTGTGAAAACAAGAGCCTGGGAGCCAGTGCAACACAGTCAGACCCCACACAAACCACAGTGCACCCAGAGATCTGCTCCCACACCTGCATCCTGGCCCCCATCTCCTCTCATGCTTCCCTCCCTGGGACAAGTCCTCAGGTTGCCTGCACCCTGCCCTTGAGACAAACAGTGCTCCCTGAGGTGAATGCAGCATTTCAACAGGTAAAAATATTCCCCTGTCAACCAGGTGAAGTGAAAAGAAAGTGATGCAAAGTAGCACCAGGCAGCCCAGTACAATTTCTGTCACAAGCTTCATAAACGGCTTCACTTTGCAGTCAGAAGTTAGAAAACAGGAAGGTTTCAAATGAGTTACTAAGGCAGGAAGTGAGTCAGCCCTGAGCAAGAGGGACAGCAAACAGCAACCCCTTCCACCACAGACACCCAGGGAGCCAGGAAGCCAGGCACAGCCAGGGAGCCAGGCACCCAGAACCAGAGCGAGCAAGCTGAGAGCAGAAAGCATCAGCAGGGCAGGAGCAGAGAGGAAAAGAGACTCCTCCAACCACAGCCCAAAGGAGGGAAGATTTTATCCATCCAGAGGACTATCTGCTAACCTGTCTTCCTTCTCCTTGCAGCCCTGACCACCAAGCCACCAGCCCAACCCCTCCCATCCCTGCCCAGGCACACCAAGGCTCCTGTGCAGCTCTGCTCAGGAGCAGTTGAAAGGAGTCCTCCAGAACAGCTCATCTGTGAGTGGGATTAAAGTCCCCTTGAGCATCAGAAATCTGAATCCTGGCCTCTCACACACTCACTTAGGTACTTTCTGTTGAAAATAGAAACACCAACACTTCCTCCTCAGCTGCCATCCCACTCTGCCCATGTTTCACATGAGACAAAATTGCTCTGGAAATGGTCCCATCAGCCTCCACAGGATAAGGAGGCCAAGGAGCATCTTAGCTTAGGGGTAGAGAGGACTCTAGCTACTTGTCTAGAAACAGATGTTCATCAGAGAATTCATCTGCAGCAAACAGAAGAGCCATAAGCCACCAGTGCCACCCCAGCTCAGGAGCATATTATGGCAGGAGTTCTGAGGATCTGCATTTTGGGAATAGGTACATACAAAAGAGGCCCCAGTTCTTTTTTAGGTGTACCTCCAGGCACAAAAATTACATCTAAAAATAGAACCTAGGGAGGGAAGTCACACAGGCAGAATTAAAAATTAAACTCTATATACTGGACAGCATTCCCCATCACATAAAATGTTACACTCCTGGATGCAGTGCCAGGAGCAATATTTGGGCCTTGAGCCTGGACAGTCACACAAGCACTGACACCCTACATGGATAACAAATCCCCACCAACTTCTGCAGATTCCAAAACTGGGTAGAATACTTAAAGAATTAGCTGTTCCACAGGTGATGCATCTGGTTCCTAATGTGTTGTCCTCTGTTTCAAACCTGTTGAAGATACTAGGAGGACAAATGACGTTTTGCTCTCTGTATTAATCAGAAAACTAGGATGCTAATTCCAACTGAAAAAAAAAAAAATCTGGAGAAGGACAGACAGAATTGGCTGGGTTCCAGCACTAGAAAAGGCCCTTGCCTACAGAAGATAATAATCTTCTGTAAAGCATCAAATCATTGTAGCAAAAGACTTAAGAATCACAGCATGGTCACACAGACCACGTGGGGGAACCAAGACACAACTGAAGAATAAGATGAGCTTCCTCAAAGCAACTAGATCTCAATTTCCAGATCCCTTCTAGTTTCAAAAGAAACTCAGACTAAGGCATGGGAAGCTATGCACAGAAGAAAGCACCTTCAGAAGAAGGTTTTTAATCCTTGAAAGAAGCTGTTGAGAACTTATTATCAATAAAATAAAAAAATAAAAAAAAAAAAATAAAAAAAAAAAAAAGGGCTGGGGCAAGACTGGGTAGAAGGTAAAAAGCAAAATCCAGAACCTAGTTGCAACTTGCAAATTTTGAGTATCTTCCAGTGCAATAATCATTCCTAGAAAAGTGCTGTGTTGTTGGAATAAATTTTTCCACAGGAACGTTCCCATTCTCATTTTCATTTTGGCTTTTTTTCCTCACACATGCTTTGAGAGGTCAGCACACTCCTGGAATCAGAAGGCATTGCATTTATAAAATGGAGTTTTGTAAACTACTTTACATAGCAAGGTTTTTTAAGTCAGCTTTGGAATTAGAAGTTTCATAATAAGGGGACTCTTTAACTGACAATTTTAAATACCTTAAAAAAATGTATAAGCTCCTTCGCAAAATCCAGGAGAAGAAACATAATAGGCTCTACTCCCAGCAAAGGAACACACAGCTGCTAAAAACAGCTCTCAAAGGCTGTGTATTATTTAAGAAGGAATATGATGGACAAGGACTATACAGCACCTAAACAGCCTCAGGAACAGTACAGACAAAACTTTCAAGCTGAGAAGTTCAGAGAAAAGAGCTGTTTGCTGCTGGATATGTTTAGGTGAACAGAACTTAGTACCTTCCCTGAAAATAAACAGAATCCATCAGAGAGAATCACAACTTATTTCTGCTGCCGAGACTTTCCACAAGGTACAGAAAACCAATTGTGGTTAATTGTATTTTTAAAAGGAGGTTGCTATCATGCTGAATGAAGCACAAAATCCTCTAAACTAATAAATCCAGCAGCACTTATATTTGATTAAAGAACAAGGTTAGTTAGATATGATGCTAATTGATTGATTCTTGAAGCTGGAATGGTTTTGGTCACCTGGCTTACAGAAAACTGAAGCCAAATAAAAGCTGATTCATGCTTGGTTTTCGCTCTCATTCCAAAACTGAGTCATAGAGACGTTGAAGAACCTGCACTGGAACAGCAGCCAAAGCAAACACCCCTATTTGGGAATCAGATGTTCCCAGATGGGGACATTCCAGCACAGAAGGCGCCCGTGCCTGCTGCGGCCTGCCCTGAGCACAGCCTGTGCTCTCAAACGCGACGGTTCAGCAGCAGCCCGAGCCAGCTCTGCGGCCTTGCTCTGCTCAGCGCTGCTCCTCAGCCCCCTCCGACACACGGACGCTCACACCTCCCAGGCCACTTCGGAAGGGACACTGGCCACGATGTCCGCTCACAGGACACCATGGGATATCCTGTGATATCGCATCAGGGTATCAGGCTGGCAGAGCTGCGTGTTTGCCCTGAGGGTTCCCAGGGCCCTGCAGCTGGGATTGCCCTGTAACAGTGCCAGGAACATCCCTCGCTGCAGGGCCAGGCACACCTTTGGGCTGTGTCTCCGCGGACAGGCCACCAGAGAGGAGAGAAGGGGAAGATGAGAGAGGAGAGAAGGGGAAGATGAGAGAGGAGAGAAGGGGAAGATGTGCACTGCACGGCCCCAGCTCAGCCCGGCCCGCTGCACTGAGGGACGGCTCATCTCCTCTGCACCTTCCCAAGGGTAACATGCACACTGCAGCTGGGAACACTCCGGGAAAAGTGATTATTTCCAGGGGTTTTTCCTAAAACCCAATCACATCCAGCAGATAGCTATTTAGAGGAGACTAATACAGCGTCTTGCTTAGATGTCAGAAGAAATCTGAGCAGCAGTGGAGAGAAAAGNTGCACTGCACGGCCCCAGCTCAGCCCGGCCCGCTGCACTGAGGGACGGCTCATCTCCTCTGCACCTTCCCAAGGGTAACATGCACACTGCAGCTGGGAACACTCCGGGAAAAGTGATTATTTCCAGGGGTTTTTCCTAAAACCCAATCACATCCAGCAGATAGCTTTTTAGAGGAGACTAATACAGCGTCTTGCTTAGATGTCAGAAGAAATCTGAGCAGCAGTGGAGAGAAAAGTAACAAACGGGGAAAGGCCCCCTCCGTGGCTGGGCAGCCATCGCCCCTGGCTCGCTCACAGGGAAAAGCCGCGATGTGAAGAAAGCTCAGGCTTTGCCTTGCGGGAAGACAAGGCTGTGCATTCCGCATCAAGGAGGGCTCTGTGTCTCGCTGGGATCCGTGTTACACGCGGCTTGCTGTGCCCCCAGAAAGAGGCGGCCCGACGCTGCAGCGCCCGCGGCTACCAACCCCGCCCGGCGCCGCTGGGGTGCCCCGGGCCCGGCGGGCACCGCGGGGCTCCCCCGTGTACTCGGCCTCGGCTGGCA
>VZRH01006341.1:0-21139 GCA_013397555.1 Urocynchramus pylzowi
CTCTCCTTTCCCCACTGGGGCAGTTCCTGGCCCAAGTAGGGTTCCCACTCTCTCTTCTCCCTGGCCAAGTCCCACTCCACAGTCTGTGGCCCTGGCAGCTCTGTCCCCCCTACTGCCCCCTGCCCCTGCTCCCTGAGGGCTTCCAGCCACCCAGGCCAAGGGCTGGGGGAGCACCAGGGGCTGTGCGGGGCAGGGCCCTGGCTCTGTGCCCTGGCTGTGGCGGNCGGCTGCCAGCCTGGCCCTCGCCCCCAGGCCACGGCCTCCAGCCCCATGCCAGTTCCCTCTGCCCCCTCTCCCTCTATGGCTGGTCATCACCTGGGGTTTCATGCACAGGCCCAGCTGCTCTGTGGCAGGGGGAGAGTTGGGGTTCACCTCCTCTGTGAGTGCTCTGTCAGGCTCTCAGGGGAGCTGCTTCCTCCTGGCAGAGCGGCTCTCCTGGGACTGGGCACCCCAGGGCTCTGCACCCCTTAGATACCCCTCTGGCAGGGCGGGGTCACAAGGGCCTCTGGGCATCACCGTGTCCTGCATCACCACGGGCCCTGGCACCACACGCCTGTGTCACAAAGGGCCACACCTGACATCCCTTCAACAGCTGACCCCAGTGGAAGCAGCATGGAGCAGGCCCCGGCCTTGGGCACTTGCAGCCCCTGATGTGCCCAGGCCTTGTGAGGGGGACTTTCCTTAGGGACACTGGGCCAGGAGAGGCATTCAGTGGCCTACTGAAGACACCAGTATCAAATTCAGAGTTTTTGTTGGCTTTCATACAACAAAAGGTTTCCCCTTCTCTCAGTGTCACTGAGTGATGCTGTTTGCACACTAAGCAACAACTGCAAAGAGTTACATGAACAGCCCCACACATCTTTTCATGCAGTTAAGAACCCTGCTAATGTCACCTCTGGGCACTGGGCTTTGGCTACCAATGGGCCTGGCTTTCTCCCCCAAAAAAGAAAGATCACAGAATCTTTGTGTCCAGGAGGCCGAGGCCTACTCACCTGGCTTGTGGCAGAATTACAAAGCCCAGTGAATAAAATTGCAGTGCTGCCCCTCAATACCTAACAACAGCATGAAGACATCCCTTAATGTGACCCTTGGGGGTCTGGCATCAGCCTTCACATACCTGTAGGAACAGCTACGGAGATCATGAGACCTTTCCTTCCCCTACCCCGTGTCCTGTTGAAGGGTGAATGCAAGCTGCCATTTTCTTCCTGCTGCCTCCTCTCCTGAGGATGCAAAAAGTAAGAGGCAAGAGTAGAAAGCCCATTCCATGTTTCATTGTGTCTGCAGCCTGCAATATCAATTCAGAACTAAGAACTTTCTGAAAACTGTGCTGCATGATTATTGTTATCAGGAGGAGGTTTGTGATAAAGGGAGAAATTGCATAGTAAACCAAAGTTTCAGATTTCTTTATTTCTGTCTCATTCCTTTTCAGGAAATTCCACTTTGGATTTCAGAGTGCCACCTTCTCAGCATAGTGATTGTTGTAAATTCTTGGTAGCTAAGGGCTTCTCCCTAGGTCTGCTCCTGCTCTCCTCATCCCAGTTGGAGAGTTCCCCACAGCTACTGACACCTCCTTGGGAGAGCTCTCGCTCAAGAGACTCTTCCCAGTCGGAGACTTCTTGGTAGCTCCTAACATCTCCCCACTGGGAAAGCTCATGATCTACGTCAGATTCCTGCTCTTCCTCCACACTGACAAAGGCCCCCTCCTCCTCAGTCCCTGACAGGGGCAGGATTCAGCCACTCACTGCCCTCACCAAGTGCCCACTGAGGGTCTGGTGTTTGGCCAGCTGGGCAAGGGGCCGGGAGGCTTTGTCCTCTTCCATCTCTGTCATGCTCTAGCACAGACATCCCAGGAGCTGCTTCCTTCTGAGAGAGGCCCCANTGATATTTCCAAGGGAACTGTTCTTGGACTCTCATGTCTTCCCACTGGGAAGGTTCATGGTATCTCCCATATTCCACCTGGTCCAGCTCTTGGACCCTCTCATTTCCCCATCGGGAAGGCTTCTTGTGTCCCTCATATTCCCAAGGGAGCTGTTCTTGGACTCTCACATCTCCCCACTGGGGCAGCCCCTGGTATCTCTCATATTCCCACTGCTCTAGCTCTCGGACACTCTCCTTTCCCCACTGGGGCAGTTCCTGGCCCAAGTAGGGTTCCCACTCTCTCTTCTCCCTGGCCAAGTCCCACTCCACAGTCTGTGGCCCTGGCAGCTCTGTCCCCCCTACTGCCCCCTGCCCCTGCTCCCTGAGGGCTTCCAGCCACCCAGGCCAAGGGCTGGGGGAGCACCAGGGGCTGTGCGGGGCAGGGCCCTGGCTCTGTGCCCTGGCTGTGGCGGAAGGAGGTGACCGCCTTGGCACGGCTGCCAGCCTGGCCCTGGCCCCCAGGCCACGGCCTCCAGCCCCATGCCAGTTCCCTCTGCCCCCTCTCCCTCTATGGCTGGTCATCACCTGGGGTTTCATGCACAGGCCCAGCTGCTCTGTGGCAGGGGGAGAGTTGGGGTTCACCTCCTCTGTTAGTGCTCTGTCAGGCTCTCAGGGGAGCTGCTTCCTCCTGGCAGAGCGGCTCTCCTGGGACTGGGCACCCCAGGGCTCTGCACCCCTTAGATACCCCTCTGGCAGGGCGGGGTCACAAGGGCCTCTGGGCATCACCGTGTCCTGCATCACCACGGGCCCTGGCACCACACGCCTGTGTCACAAAGGGCCACACCTGACATCCCTTCAACAGCTGACCCCAGTGGAAGCAGCATGGAGCAGGCCCCGGCCTTGGGCACTTGCAGCCCCTGATGTGCCCAGGCCCTGTGAGGNCCACACATCTTTTCATGCAGTTAAGAACCCTGCTAATGTCACCTCTGGGCACTGGGCTTTGGCTACCAATGGGCCTGGCTTTCTCCCCCAAAAAAGAAAGATCACAGAATCTTTGTGTCCAGGAGGCCGAGGCCTACTCACCTGGCTTGTGGCAGAATTACAAAGCCCAATGAATAAAATTGCAGTGCTGCCCCTCAATACCTAACAACAGCATGAAGACATCCCTTAATGTGACCCTTGGGGGTCTGGCATCAGCCTTCACATACCTGTAGGAACAGCTACGGAGATCATGAGACCTTTCCTTCCCCTACCCCGTGTCCTGTTGAAGGGTGAATGCAAGCTGCCATTTTCTTCCTGCTGCCTCCTCTCCTGAGGATGCAAAAAGTAAGAGGCAAGAGTAGAAAGCCCATTCCATGTTTCATTGTGTCTGCAGCCTGCAATATCAATTCAGAACTAAGAACTTTCTGAAAACTGTGCTGCATGATTATTGTTATCAGGAGGAGGTTTGTGATAAAGGGAGAAATTGCATAGTAAACCAAAGTTTCAGATTTCTTTATTTCTGTCTCATTCCTTTTCAGGAAATTCCACTTTGGATTTCAGAGTGCCACCTTCTCAGCATAGTGATTGTTGTAAATTCTTGGTAGCTAAGGGCTTCTCCCTAGGTCTGCTCCTGCTCTCCTCATCCCAGTTGGAGAGTTCCCCACAGCTACTGACACCTCCTTGGGAGAGCTCTCGCTCAAGAGACTCTTCCCAGTCGGAGACTTCTTGGTAGCTCCTAACATCTCCCCACTGGGAAAGCTCATGATCTACGTCAGATTCCTGCTCTTCCTCCACACTGACAAAGGCCCCCTCCTCCTCAGTCCCTGACAGGGGCAGGATTCAGCCACTCACTGCCCTCACCAAGTGCCCACTGAGGGTCTGGTGTTTGGCCAGCTGGGCAAGGGGCCGGGAGGCTTTGTCCTCTTCCATCTCTGTCATGCTCTAGCACAGACATCCCAGGAGCTGCTTCCTTCTGAGAGAGGCCCCAGGGTTCTTGAATGGCTTCCCCTACGAAACCAACAGTGGATCCAGCTCTCCCTCAGCATGTTTGCAGGGGATGGGAAGCTGAGCAGGGCAGGTGAATTGCTGCCTTTGCCACCTCTTGTACCTCAGCAGCAATAGGTACTCCTGTTTCAGCTTTAATCACCATGGTTCCCTCTTTGAGCAACAAAGTAAGAGTGTGTTTTCCAACAGGTTTGAGAATCTGATGAGGAGAAACTTGCTATCTTGGAGGATGGCAAGAACTGCTTACACTAAGGAATTAAGTTGAGGTTTGCTACATAAATGGAGCAGGGTGATGGTAGCAAGATACCCATCATGAAGATAAAACAACTCAAAAGGGAGCCTCCCTTAGAGTATGTGTATAAAACTGGGAAAAGGAGGAACTAGGAACTGCTTCAGATGCAGAATGGTGACATCCTCAGGAAAACTAAAACTCGGTGGGACAGCTCACAAAACCAGAGCTCTCCAATAAATTAAGGGACCATTAATAAAAATGTAACATTTGGAGGAGAGTTTTTCTCCATGTGAAGAATCTGCATGAAACTTGTATATGGACAACATTTTTACCAAGAGCTTCTGGATCACCAATGATCATCATGATGATGTGGCAGAGTGCCAAGAATTTGTTACAGGGCCACCCCTTCACCCCAATCAGTTCAATGTCCTTGAAACAGCTTAAGGAAGGCACATGGTAAAGAAGGATCTTGGGACTGAGCTGTAACAAACCAAAATCAAACCAAACCAAACCAAACAAGTAGTGTACAGAAAGCAGAAGGAAAACCAGCCTAAAAAGGAAAAAATTTAAAAACATTGCACCAGTGTGTTAGGATAAAGAAATTCAATTGGAGTTCCAACTGGCAAGGGAAGATTTAGGGCAACAAGAAGAGCTTCTACAGATGCAAGGACAACAGCAAAATCAACAAGGAAAACCTTGTTGTAGGCCTGGAATTGCGCCCTAGTGACAGGGAAAATGGAGAGAGCTGGGAAGTCCAGTGCTGTCTTTGTCTTTACCAGCAAGACCCCCAAATCTCTGTGCCCAGAGGCAGGGTTCAAGAAAGACAGCAACCAGCAGGAGTAGAAGATTAATTTGTGAGGACACAGCTTCATGGCTTCATGAATCCAGAATAATTCCACACTGGATTTGACACCTCATTACTGGCTACATGGAACAAAGGAAGTTGCTGTGAGAATCTGAGAGTATAAAAGGTCCAAAGGTACACATTCCAGACAAAACACTGATAGAAATGTTTATTCAAAGCATCTAAAAATGTTTATTCAAAGCATCTAGAAATGTTTATTCAAAGCATCTTAACACAACCTTTTACAAATAAAAACAGGCTTACCACACAAAATCAACTACTTTAAAATTTCATTTTTTGGGTCTTTTCCTTTAGTTATACCCAATTCCTCTGGTTCATCCTCCAAAATCAGTAATTTCTGTGGAGTAGAAGGAAAGACAGGGCATAGAGATGCATTTTATAATAAAAGCACTAGAAAGTAATCCCAGCAATCTAAAACATAAGTCTAGAACTCTGCTGTCCACCTCTGTTCTCCTCACCCATGGCCTTTCAATGCCAATCCTTGAAGTTGTTTACATTGTTTGTCAGCTGGCAGACAGACTCAGTACACCCACACTGACTGCCAGCCAGCCCATATGTAACTCTGAACAGCCAAAAAATGCCTCCTGGTTAGATGATATCATAAAGAATGAAGAACAAAAAAGAGGCAATTTCTGTGTGGGAAAAGAATGATGGTAAAGGGCCAGGGAATACCAGGCTGCAAAGAAAACAGATTTTGTTATATCTGCTCTTCACAGGATGCGTATTTTCTTCAAATCATTCCCTATTCCTATAACTTAATCTTGCTAAACCCAAAGACAAGGGGAACAATACGTTGCCTCATTAATTATGGATGGAGACCTATGCTGAAAAATGTTTAAAATCATCCAACTCCTTGATTCTGGAAATAAAGAGTTGGAGGGAACTTTGAATCTATCACTTTGCTGTGTTTTCAGGCATTGGTATCTGCCTCTGTGCCATATCTGACAGACACCTGGGCTCATTTGTTCTCAAAAACACACTAGAATAGCCACTGGGAAAACTAGAACTGCTTTATTGTGGTGGACCAGAAAATTTATTAGAATCAAGTTCAGTCCAAATGGTTATTTGAGTCCAAGGGTCTTTGAGACAAACCAGACTCAATGCACTTTTGCCAAATCCAAAGCAGAGCTATAATCTGCTGAGATTTCTGATGGATTTGACCCAAGCCCAGGGATCCTGTAAGATGTCAGTCCTACACTCCAGGTCAGCCAGCTGCCTGTTCTGCCCTGAAGCTGGAGAACACCTTCAGAGCTAAAAATGAAAAGCAAATAAACTGAAAACTACAAGAGCTGACCTAAATGTTTAGTGTATACTTCCAGGCATTTTCATATGGTTTAAGAGATTTTCTAATCCCTAAAGACAGTGATTGGCTTGGATTTATTGTAAAATGGGCTGATTAAAAATGGATAAATTCATCTGGTATTTTCATATTAGATAGGCGAGCTTGTAAATTTTAGAAATAAATACAAAGAACACAATTGGTTGGTGTCTTATAAGCCTAAAGTGAGTAAACATGGATGCATCCTATTACTTCTTGTAACTGTGTATTTGAAAAAGGCTTCTGAACTGCCTGGAAGAAAACCTGAGCACCCGCATTTCAAATCTCCTTGGTTTGTAAGAGAAACAAACCAACCAGAGACTATTCAAACCAGAATGCATAACACCAAAAATTTTGTTTCTTCATATTTGTTTTGCTTGCTTTTGAACTACAATTGCAAGAATTAAGAATACACAGTTGCATTCATGAGAGAAAAGCGAAGTGCTCAAAACTCCCTGAACTACTCAGGATCTAGCACCTTTTCTCTCATTTTTGTTAAAAAACAAATAGTTTGGAAATTCAATCTCTTACAAATTCAGCTCTGCAAGTGCTGTCAAGTGCATATGCACAGAAGTGTCACTTTTAATTTGTTCTGTTGCAGTATATGAATTTAACTTCTCATAGTTTACCTTTCCAGAGGACTGCCCTCCTTATGAAAGGTAGAGATTCCCATGGTCTCCCAGCAGCAGCATGGCTTCAGCTGATTGACATCCACAATTTCAAACCCTGACTGCTAAGTAAAGAATGAGCACACATGCCCCATTTCTCACCTTGATCCTCCTGATCTTGATTTACTTCTTCCTCTCTCCTTCCCTCACCTTCCTCTCCTGTATCACTTGCTGGGTGATCCCCACCCTCCTCAGTGACTGAAATATAAGAAATTAGAAATACCAAAAACCAATTTTACAAATTTGTATTCAGTCTTTGTTTTCATGTAATAGCTCCTAACTCCGACTGAAGGATGCAGTTGTTGTTCACATGAGAAATCCCACAAAATCTTCTCTGTTTATAATCAAGTTTGTGTAATAAGACATGATATAGAGTCAAATAACTCACAGGCTTCCCAAGACAGCTGTATCTCATGTTATGTGAAATAAAACAGATACCTACATATTGTTCAGTTTATGAACAGACTCCAAAGTTCCAAACATTCAATACACAGAAAATCACAGAAAAACCAAAACCAAAACCTCTCACAACCATTAGTATTAAAACCCATAAAACAATGGTCACCATAGTCAAATCATGGAGGTTCCAGATGTTTCCAGAGCAAACCTATAACTGTTGGAATTTTCTCCTCTTCAGCTACTGTACCTGCTGCTTCCCTGGGGACAAGTAGTTCCTCATCATGGGGAGACCAAGGTGTTAATTTGGTAATTTCTGATACTTTCCATACTGGTTCAAGAGGTAATGGTGGTTCATCCTCTTCTTCCTCTTTTTCCTAGAAGAGAATTCTTGAAATCCAGGATCTCATCCTACAGACAGTAACTAAGATGATGGGTTAGTCTACTAAAACCTCCTTATCTGGGATCAAAATGGCAATGAAAGTATTTACAGGTGGAGAAACTTCAGCAGCTGCAAATCTTGGACAAGAACTACACTTGGAACCCTGATCAAGTCAGTTGGCTGTTACTGATGATTGCTGCCTGATGCTCTGTCTGGTACATGCTGCACTGTCTGTCTCACACAGAAGCAGAATGAAAAAACAGCTGTTTCTGCCTCAGTCTTTGCCTAGGGAGGACATTTGAAAGGATCTAGGAAGGAGTAAGGTTGTGCACAGAGCTTATGGTTTTGAAATGAGAAAATATTTTTAAAATTTAAAAAAGTCATGTTTTTTCTACAAATATGAAGTCAATAATTGAATCATTGTCTGTATTATTAGTTAATTTCTTCTTTCTTTTTTTTAATGGGCTTTGTTCTGTAATTACTTCAACAAAAGCAAAAGGGCAAAATTTAGTCTTAGTTTAGTGACAGCCCTGACCCTTGCTTTAAAAACTCATCTAAGAATTCCCAGCTAAACTAAGGAAACACACATTACTCTGGATACATCTATGAATCTGATACTTAATTTGAGGGTCTCTTGCTTTTAGCCAGAAAAAAGCAAAACAGTCTCCAAGCTTTGCGAATCTCTATCACAATTGATAGGATTTTGATGATTATTATTTTATCCTTCAGAATTATTGCTGCATCACAGAGTTTTCAGAGTGTGTGTGACAGGAACTAATGTGTCAGACAAAAGAGGTAGCAAACTCTAAGCTAAAATGTGGCAAATTTTTTTTAATCAAACAGTAATATTAAAATATATTTCTTACTTCTGTAGCTATTTTTGCACCATATCAAACCGATATGTTTCAAAACATTCATACAAAAAGAAGGGAAAATAGACTTTGATCCAACCACTTCCTACAATTATTAGAAGCTGTGGATATTAAGCTCTTAACATGACCAGAACAACAATAGGACATATTTCCCAAACATGACCCTGCTGGAAATTACCATTTGTATGCATAGCACCAAGCAGTTCAGAAACACAAAAAATCTCACTCATTGTTTTCTGGTGTTCAGAAGAAAATGCAATAGAGGCTAAATGTGTATACAAATATATCTATATTCCTCTGTGATTTGAAGCTTCAAATGTATTGGGGAGGTCCTGATTCTTTTTAAACAGAAAGGATTCATGTCTACAAGCAGTGCAAAATCACACCTTGTACTCTTCAAAGCTTGCACAGTAGAAAACATTAAAAGCAAAATGAAACCTCATTTAGTTCTTAAGAATGCATGAGTTTCCACTCTTTTTGACTCATAAGAACTACTTTAACATCACTGTCTGCAAGGCATTATATATATTCCTCAACAACAGATTTGATTTACTGAGTGCTCTGATACTCACTACAACTCGCACTGTTTCTTTTACCTGCACTGGTTGTATGTATTCACCATGCTGCTCACATCCAATATCAAAGATGAATTTGCCACGACCTAAAGGCTGCATACAAGCACAAAAACATCAGGAGAACTGAACAGCACACAGAAATGTAAAATATCCTTTACTACAAATTTCATACAATGGTCAGTAACACTACAGTTTGAAAGCAACATTGCAAAGAAACTCGGCATTGTGTCCCACAGAGTGATTCAGTTTCATGTGCTACACTTATGGTACAGGAAATGCTACAAGAGATCAGAAGCCTAGCTTCTTATTTTAAGTGGAAATAGGTCATATGAAGGCAATTCCACGCTAACTGTTCAGATGAATAGAAAGCACACTTACCTTTCCATTGAGAAACCTGCCCTTAAATCTGTGGTTTAGGTGGATAAGTTCAGCTGGTCCATTCTGGATTCCATTTACCCAACAACCCACATACTTGGATCCTGTGGCTTTATAGACATATGTGCCTTGCCCATGCCTAGGGAGAAAATAATAATTTTGTTTTATACCAGTGAATATTAAGAATTTAGGCTGTTGTTATAATTAAGGTATTAAAACTATATTAACTAAGCAGCTGAAACTACTCAAGCTGGACTAAATTGCCAAGGTCACCCCTGGACTTCATTTGCTGCAGTCAGACATGCTCTGAAAATAATGTTTGCATTTTAATGCCATTGGGTGACTTGAAACATCCTTGTGAGAACAAAACAAACCTCTGGTTGTTAGCCCATTCTCCAGTATAGGTGTCTCCATTTGCATACAGATATTCTCCATAGCCCTGTCTCTGGTCATGCACCCAGTCTCCTTCAAGGACAAAAGGATAAAAGCAGTGTGAGAGCTGGTTTATTTCACTCTGTGATACAGTGGCCAGTTTGTAACATTATCATACAAGCATTAGAAGGAATACAAGTATTAGATGGAAAATAAAGCTACAGCACTGCTGGGATTCCTTACTATTCCTTACTCCACTCCTTACTCTAAGGTAGAGGCCCTTGCTCTTTTTTTTCAGTCTGTTGCTCTCCACATGTATTTATGCTGCTGCCTGACCTCCCTTTCCATTTTTCCATAATTATCTGTCTCCATCATCACTCTCTATTAACATTATGAACACATAACAACTCAGTCCTATCTTTGAATTGGGTAATGTATTACAGTTGCATTAGATAATGTGACATTTCCACATGAATTTAAAGAGGAGCTACTTTAATTTGACTCATTTGCTGAAGTTGTCCTGTCAGTATTGGGGCAAATATATTCAGAAGGATGCTAGATGGTTTGTATCTTAATTATTCTTCTAATCAAACGTAAAAGAAATAATAAAAAAAAAAAAAACAAAACCCAAAAAACCCAAACCAACTCAGTGCATATGTTCCTGCAAGACAAGACTGGGCTGCTCTTTTTGCTCTCAGCTTTTAGCCCTCACAATGTGAATGTCTTTTCTTTCCTAGCTTAGAAATGAGAAGGGAAATATTGTCCTTTGAAACTTAACTGTTGGATTCTGACTGTTTCAGGTACTCTCCAGCAAGCAGGGGAACTCTAACTTTCATTATTTCTTTAAACTTCGGGTGTCCCATTCCCTAAATAAGGGGTCTATTAAGAAGCCTATTTTTTTTAATGATAGACCTAATAAATGTCCTAATAAAACCCCATAAATAAACCCCAAGCTTCTCAGAACTGTTACTAAAAAGGGAGTAAGAAGAAAATATCTTGTAACAATATATCTTGGAGAATATCTTGTATCTTCTTGTATCTTGTATCTTCTTAAAATAAGACTTTCTCTCTCTTTTCTTTTGCGGGGGGGAGGAGGAGTGAGGGGAGAATGTGTCTTTGGGCTACAGAAATCCCTACAACTGTGTTCATTGCTTTACCTGCATATTTTGATCCATCTGGATAAAAAAAGACGCCTTTGCCATGCTTTTTGTTTTGAAGGTAGTCCCCGGTGTAGAGCGCACCGTTTTTAAACCTGTAGGTCCCCTGAAACACATTTGGTACAGATGAAATAGCCGTCAGTTCTCACCCTTATTTCAGTACAGAGCCCAAATAGCACAACTACAGAAGCAGAACCACAGCCGGGGTCGGTGTCTTACATGTCCACTCCTCAAACCGTGCTCGTACTCCCCTTCGTAGGTGTCACCATTGGGCAGCCGCGCCTTCCCAAATCCGTGCCGCTGCCCTTCGGAATCGCGATCGCCTTCATACTCCTGGCGAAAGCGGAGGGAAAAGGGTTAAAGGGCTGGGCCTGGCAGGATCCAGCCTCACCAGAGGGAAACACGTGTTTGAGGGAAGCTGCTCCAGCTCGGCTTCAGACCCCGGCCCCCGCAGCCTGCTTGGGCACAGCTGCACGGCGAGGACGCGCTGTTGCGGTCCCGAGTTGGAAGCCGGGCAGGTGGCACCTGCGGTGGCACAGCCGCACCCCCGAGACCCCTCGGGAGCCCCGCCCGGCCCGGCGGGCACTGAGCTCCTCCTCCCTGGGGCTGTTTCCTTTCCCTTCCCTTTCCCTTCCTTTCCCCGCTGCCCTCCCGCTGCTCCCCGCGGACCCCGATGCCTGCCCCGGCCTCCCCGGCCTCGTCGGCGTCCTCGGAGCCCAGGTCCGACATGGCCGCGGCGTCGCCGTCGCTGTGACAACCGAGCGTGGCCGCTCCTCATCGGGGCCTGCCCGGACACCCCAACGCCGAGCACCGGGAAATAAAAATAAACTCTCCAAGCTGCTCGTTAGAAAGGCGGCATTAATGATTCAGAGTTAAAGGAACGTGGGGATGGCTCCCCGCAACATGCATGGCAGTCATCAAAACGCTTACCTATTTATACATTTCAGCAAAGAGATTAATGTTAATTAGCTTACAATTCACATAGTTTTCTTCATTAATTAGTATTCTGTCTTCTATTTGTTATTGGTTTCTCGCTTCTTATGCTAATTAGTCTGCCTTTTTCAGTCTTTTTATTATCCTTTTCCCAGATAGGGCATCTCTGCCTTATGTAATGTGCTTTATAACTTCTGTTCAGTTCTCAACAATAAATTTCCCTCCCAGGCTCTGCTAACTTCCTCCTCCAGGTCTGAGAGCACTAAAGTATCTCAAGCCCTGAACTCTTAATTGGTTTTTCAAACACATGGACATCACCCAGAGTTTGCCCGTCAACTATTAACTGTTTCACAGATTAAAGCTCTTCTCAACATTTCCCACTGCTGCCCAGACTCCTTTTAAAGCAGTGTCAGACTTTGCTCAGTGGTTCCCAGCATCAGGATGAGGAGCAACAGCCATGAAATAAAACACAAGAAATTCCACCTCAACATGAGGAAGAATTTCTTTATGTTGAGGGTGGCAGAGCTCTGGAACAGCTGCCCAGGGAGGGTGTGGAGTCTCCCTCTCTGGAGACATTCCAGACCCACCTGGACGTATTCTGTGTAACTCCTCTGGGTGACTCTGCCTTGGCAGGAGTTGGACTGGATGATCTCCAGAGTTCACTCCAACACTCTGCCTCTCCCCTCAGCTTTTCCCAGACAGTGCCTTTTGTGTGTCGAAACTGGTGACATCTGGGATGTGACCTGAGACCCTCTTAGCCTTCTGAGAGCTCCCAGTAGTTCAGCTGATCTGGCCTGAAAACAATATTTTAGATTTTAAACCCATTTCTCCACCTAGATTCTTTCATTTTTTGGGTGGGTTTATTGATGTTCAGAAATACCAGTCCATGTTTTGTTTTCTCTCATACAGGAGTCAGGCAAATCACCTCACCATCACTTTGCACAGTAATTTAATGGTCAAGGATTCACAAGAGGAGCCAGGCAAGGATATGCTTGGTGAAAAGCAGTGAACTAGACAGGCACTGGGCAGAGCAGGTGATGCTTCTGAGGTAAACAGGATTGGCAAGTGGCTGGAAAATGGGTGGTGGTCACCTTATGCCCTAAATCAAAGCTCCACCTCCCAAACCAGAAGAAAAACAGGGTCATCACTATACAAAGATACACCATATTCAGGTGGGTTTCTTCCTTTTCATAGGTAGGAATCTATAGCCAGTATTTAAATAATGTATGTATACTAATAAGGTGTCACTTCTGTGGCAAGTCTCTTTTTGACTTCAGCTGGGTAAAGGTGAAAAAGAAAGAAACTATTGTTAAATACCTCTGTGTTCATAGGAACCCTTCCAGCTTCTGAGTTAACATCCAGTTACTCATTTGAGAGCACTTTGCCTTTGAAGCAGTTAAGAATGCTGAAATTAAATTTTGTTAGCTGGCAGAGCATTATACATTTATTGACTCCAAACTGTATGGTTATTTCTTTTTCCTGCACACTCCCAGCAACTGACTAGGGAATCCTAATTTGCATAATGTACTGTTAATAAGCAATTGCAGAATATGCAAACTACTGCTCTGCTCACCTCCTGCAGAGCTGACATGAGTGCACATCTTGATGATGCCTCTGTTTCTTCCTTGCACCTAAGATTGGCTAAATTCTTTTATCTACGATAAGGTAATGTCTCTAATTATAAAAATGCTCACTTGGTCTGTCATGGCAAATTAATTCTAAGCAGACACTGAGGCTCAGAGTGACAAGGGAATTAATGTTTGGAATGCATAGGGAGGTGCTCCCTGTGAAACTCAATGACAAAAATAACCAGACATGTCTTTTGGCCTGGAAGGCGAAGTGGCTCAGGGAACAGCTGTGACACAAACAGGAAGCAGTGACAAGACATCAGAGCCACTCCCCTGGATGACCACTAATAATGATCATTAACTGCTCTTGCTTATTGTTTTAGACTTCTGGAGAAGGAAAAGGGTCTGAAGAAGCTCAGTTTTTTGAGAAGCAGCTAAGAACTCTTTCTTTATAGAAATTAAACAGCTCAGCACCCAGAAGTGGCAGATAGAATAAATGTCTTTATGCCAGGAACATTTTACTCAAATGAGGGAGGCATAATTTAAAGTTTTCTACACCTAGAAACTGTCTTGTGAGGACATCTACAGCTTCTATATAATTAATGACAAGAAGAATTTATTTTATAGTTTCTTGTCTTCTAGTTGAATTTGGATGCATTTCAATGTCAGAATAAAGTTAAACTTCAGGTATGTCACTGTTGAAAGGAGGTCTGCTATCATCCTTATTTTCCTGTTCTTTTCCCTTTTCTGTCAATGGACCAATATTCCTAAGGTCCTGCTGATCTTGTATACAAATTTCATTTGTCCAAAGTCCCGAGAGGGTAATTTGTGCTGATTACCTGCTCTGCCCTTGCTGCTGGCTGAGCTGGCAGCTGCCAGCACTGCCAGTCACCCTGGCAGGGACAGCAGAAGCTGCCACAGCTGTGAGTGACCCTGAGGAAGCTCCTTGTTTCAGTTTGACAGAAGCCCCACAGGAAGCCAGAGCTCCACTAAAACCCAAAGCAATTGCTGCCAGAGGTGCTTAAAAACAGAGGGAAGGAACAATAACACAGGGAAAAAATCAAGATGTCAGAAGGTGCCTCCTGTGGGAGAGGACAGCCTTGGATGTCCTTTTATCCTGCCTTGCAGGCCCTCACTTTGGTTTTAAGCTACTCTTTTGGTTTTCAGCTCTTCTGCAGAGAGAAATGGCCAAAAAGCACTTTTAAGGCCAGTTATGCTCCTGTTTCTCCTTGGACTTTACTGTCTCTTAGGAGGGGGACACTTTAGCAGTCCAGGGATTTTGCAGGGAAAATGCTGCTGTGCCAGGCCTGTGAAACAACCTGAACACTTCCTTCCAGCACTGACCAAGCTCTGAAAACACACAATGAACATTCAAAATGAAAGGACTATTTGTTAACTGCTATGTTTCAATCAGTGTCCTGCTTCAAAGGAGTGATAAAAATACAGCAGGGTGCACACACAGCCTGTGATGTGCTAAAGGCAGAATGCTGCTTAATTCCCACTCAGTGCACTTGGGAATTCCTGCCCTCAGGAGCTCGCTGATCTCTGCCCCTGTCCTACCATGTCCCATCCTTCTTCCAGGGGCAGTGCCTCATGAGCCAGCTTTTCTCCACCCTGCCAGCAATGGGGCTCTAGGGAGCTGCCTTTTCCTCTTCTGCCATCAAAATTAACAGGATGAGTGGAGATAATTTGCCTGACTCACAGGTTGGTTTCCTCACTTCACACATTACTCAGTTATTTCTGACAGAGCTGGTGACTCTGGGAGGGCCAGTCCTTGGCACTGAAGTCAGTTTGAGTTTTGCTCTGGGCTCAATTAGAGATACAGGTGATCCTTCATTGCTTTTGGTAGGGCAGACCTGGGCAGGATTACGTCTTTTGACAAGACTTTAAAGAACAGAAATCTGCAAGGAAATATTTTTTTTCCTCTCTTAGAAGACAGTAATTTCCATCTTTCTCCATATAAAAGTGTAACGCATGGCTGGTAACAGATATTAGCAAAGTGTCAACAGGAGCTGTCAGGAAAAACTTAATGAAATGAGATCTGTTCCTCCTGACACTTAAATATAAACCAGATTGTTTTTAACAGCCTTTTTGGAGGAAAAATGTGGGATTGTGGAATTGAAATAATTCTCTAAGGGGAGTTTTTGTTTGGGAATATACATTTCAGGCTTTTTAGTATTCTGCAATATCATCACGCACACTTTCAATATTTTCTGAGATAATGGGAACAAACAGTGGACAAAGTGGAATTTACTGTCACTAATATTGGGGTTTTTTTCATCCAATTGAGAATTAAGCAAGATTCTGAAATGTCAAAATCCTTTGCAAAATGGGAAGTTCTCTCCACACAGCTCTTTTTAAGCTCTTTACAGGCAAAATGAAATCTTCTTACTCTGTGTAAAGATAGCCTCTTTTTGTGCTCATAACTAAGTCAGAAGAACAAGCAAATGACCTTTCTAGCCACACAGTTTACAAATGCCTCCTCCAAGTACAATTAACATTGCATATCCTGAAGGCAGGATGATTCAAAAACCTAAGCTTGTGTGAAAGCCACTCTTGAAATACAGATAATGCTTTTTTTTTTTTTTTTCCTCTTGGCTAAATATGCACTTTCATTTCCCTCCTGCAGTTTATCCAAGGAAAAGTGTTCTGTTGTATTTATATCCTCTCTCCCATTTCTCTGACCGCACCGCTCGATATGAAGTACAGTCTGCTTTCCATTCTTCAGACATCTGGGAAAATTGTCAGGTTTTTCCTTTTACCTAAGGGGTCTCCCTTTTCATTCAAGTGCAGTGGGGACTTACAGAGGTCCCTGTGGTTCCATTTAGGAAATTGTTACTGATGTCTTTTCTCAAGACTTTGTCAACAGTCAACATTACAAGTGATACCAAGAAAGCAGTTGGCATTCATGAGATTAAAAAAAATCTTATGGTCAGTATAAGAATAAAGTAGCACCAATATTACAATTTTCTCTGTTTTTCTCTGCAAGTGTTTTTGGTTTTTTTGGGGTGGTTTTTTTGGTTTTTTTTAATTAAATAAAACCCCAAGCCTAAGCTTCTTTATTCAGGCAGAGCTTGTAATGACATAAAGCTCAAGCAGCCCAATCCTTTTGTCTATACCTCCTGAAGTCCTAATCTGATAATTCAGAATTAATTTAATAGACAATAATGAAATGATTAAGGTAGATGGGACTAATTTGCTGTCTCCTCATTCCTGTCAGCTCGAATACCTTCGAACATCCTCTTCTCATTCATGACTTGCAAGACAATTGCTTTAGTGCAAGCTCTGTTCTGGTCTGCTTTCTATTTTACCATGGTTCTGGTATTTGATTTCTGCTACAATACACCTCAGTGCTCCCTTCTCATCTAACTACCCTTCAGTGATCAAGTCTGCAAGCAAGGAGAAAGGAAATCTGCCAGCAGCCTACCTGCCTAATTCACTCTGTTTACTCCTCAGCAATTGTTTCTGTAGCCATATCTTTTACTTCCACCCAGTTCTCCAGGAAATCTAAGAGTAGAAATAAGGGCAAAATAACAAGAAAAATGATCCCATTTCCCGTGGGAAGCAGAATTAAATTCTTCAAGATAAGTTCCTCAAAATAGATTGGCATTTTGTAATGGATGATGGTCTACATGACATTTCACAGATTCCATCTATAATAATACAGCTTGGTTGTGTTTTGGCTTTGGTTGTGTTTTTGTTTTAACTTCTGCATTCTCAGAACATTCTTGTTCATTTTTCTGTGAGCAGGTGGCTGAAGGTGTGAGAGCTGCTCCAGGGAACCTCCATCCCTGCTCCAGGAGCCACTGATCCCAGGCCATATGCAGCAGCTCTGCCCATGGCTCCCTTCAGCAGATCCCCCAAAAAACCCCACTGCTGCTACAGCCACTTTTTAAACAGATGCTTCCTTAAACAGCATAAAGTGGTTTAACCATCCCACTCTCCAGCCCTCTGGAAAGCCTTAGGAAGAGTCAGAGCAGGCAGAGTCCAACAGACAACTCACAGCTTTCAAATAAATGGTGTTATTTCTAATTGTCTCCTCCAGGCTCACCAATATGTACCTTTATGTAGGCATCTTTATACAGTTTTATTGCCCGTCCCTGCCCATATTCCACATGTTACAGGGTGTTTCCTTCATAAGTCATCTTTAGTACTCAGGTGTTGCCCTGGGGAAAAGCCTGTGCTGGCCCAGTGGTTGTGTCTGCTGGTGTTTTTTCCTAAAGCTACCAGCTGGTGATTCCCACTGGATTTCTGGCAAGATACATGCAATAAAAGTACCAGTCTGGAAATTCTGTGGTCATGTTAGTGTGGCACTGAGCCAGCACTAGAATTTCTCAACAGGCAGGACATAATGTGCTAACTCAGCTCAACAGCTTCCAGCCCCTCCAAGTGCCATCTACTCCCAAATATACAGGCACAGCCTTCAAAGTCTCTCTTTTTTTGGCTCCTTTGGATATTTTTTTTTGTCTGCCAAAGCTCGATGGCAGGTTATATCTGGACTGCACCCAGTGCTGATGTCAATTGCTTATAAAAATTCCAGCTGCTCTGTTGGGAAAACAAAGCATGTAAAACTAATAAAGGCAACCAAAGCCCGTGATTATATCAGTCCTCAGAATCCTGTTACTTGTTGGGAATAAAGTCTAAGTAAATATCAATTTTTAGATAGTCAAATACTATTTAGCAACCCATTAGTATGTAAATAAGTTATGAATTTTTTTATTCCCCTAAGACAAAATGATCTCTCTGCGGCCTAACAGATTAGTCTTTTCCAACTGTGCAATTATGAATCATAAAGGATATTTTTTATGCAATATACTGGAAAGAAAATAAGTATTTTAATCAGTTAAGGGATGCAATAGTTGTCTTCCAGACCTCTGCTCAGCCAGCATCACCTATTCAGTGAAGGAAAGATGACACTGACATCCACTGACTTCAAAGTGTTTTGCTTTGTCTGGACTTGTGGAGTTAAGAGCACCATTTATGAAAGTAAAATTTAACTGTCAGCTGGGAAATTAGATAATCTCTTCTGAGAGAAGCACCATCACAAGCACATGAAAGCATCTACCAACTCATACATCTTTACTTCTGTTTGCTTTTGCAGACAAGAACTCATCCTTTTCTATTTCCTCTGGTACGAACATTGCCAGGGCTTAAAAATCCAAACCACTGCCACACTTTCTACCCAGCACAACAATTTCCTGGACCAAACCCTTCATTTGTGTTTTCTTCTGGAAAGCAACTTGCAAAGCGTGATTTCTGTTTGTTCTTTCTGTGAGGCTCTAGATTACACATGTTATTTTAAACCTTGTGGGTGTGTGTTCTGTTTTTTTAACCATGTAGATCTCCTTTTATCTCTGCCCAACCTCTGCCCCCCCGTGAGGTTATTGTGCAACCAGCAGCACGAGCTCCTGCTGCTGCTTCTCCCTGTATTCCTACTTATTTCATGGCTTCTGGCAATTGTAGCTGCTGGTGACCCACGCTGGCATAGCAGAGACAGCAGCTGTGCCAAGTGTGGCAGCCAGCAGGTTTCAGTGATGCCAGGGGAATGGATTACAGGAAACATTTATTTGAATGGGAGATGCAGTTTCTACTTTAAGTATGAAAAATATCAGGGTTTTCTGGGGCTGTTTGGCTCATGCATTTTGCAAGCTGCTTGTAACAGAATAGAAAGATACTCAAGAAAGGTTAAATTATTTGAGGAATTTAAAAAGGGCCAAGGCAACAGCAATTTTTTAAAAAATGAAGACTTCACAGGATGATGAATAGTTGTGATAATTTGGGATGGCTAACCATGTATACAGATGCACTGTGATGGGTCTGACCTTTTTTGCTGTAAAAAGACAAATCTTTTTTCTTGTGTCTTCTTTTATTTTCTTTTCTTTTTTTTTTTTTTTNTTTTTTTTTTTTTTTTTTTTTTTTTTGTGTCTGTGCACCAGTCTGAATAGACAGTGCTTGGGTTCCTTCTGGTGCTGGTGCAGAAGTGCAGCCACACGATTCATGCAAATCATCTCCTCAGAAGGTAAGATTGGTGATAATCAAGAGCAGTGCATTAACTTTCCAAGTAGGACATTTGTAGCATTTGGAGATTTTTTTTTTTAAATCTCTGATTCACTACTTACATATCTCAGCAAGAAAGATGGAATCAACACTTGCCACCAACAAGCTTTAAAGCAGCAAACTTTACAGCACCCACCTGCATTTGCAATGGTTCAGGTACAACTCTGAGACCCTGATTCTGCAAATGTGAAAATAAGACTGCAGGGTTCCTTTGCTGCCTGGTAGAAGGTGAAGGAAAGATGCCCTGGAATCATGGAGCAAAGCTGAGCATGTGTCTAAGTGTTTGCTTTGTGGAGCCTAAGGAACATCACACTGGGAGTCAGAGTTTCTTTTATTGGTATTCCCAGCACAGGCAGTGCAAGATGAGAGGGAAAAGAGAACAACATCTTAAGGGTTTTAAGGGGGTCACTTGTCAGGCACGTGGTGCTCTACAAGGGACAGACTTACACAGATAAACTTAAACCTCCATGAGGCAACTTCAGCAGCTATTAAGTCTTGGATGAAGGAAATAGCACAGGGTTTTTTGCACTAGTGAGGTGGCCATGGTGAAGAAATACACCTGCAGCAGGAAGTGTGCATTTATATAAATAAATTGACCTTTGATATAGGGTTTCTGAAACACTGCAGGATCAGGAAATCAGGAGACAACTAACATAAATGCATTCTTTCTTCTTTAATGAAGTCCTGCTGAATGTTTTTTCAGATGATCTGTGAATGTTTGGCACCAGAAACACCTTTATGTGTGTCTGACAGCGCTGCAGGGAAGCACCTGTGCACACCTGCCCAGCTGGGGACTGCCTGCTGGGGATCCCACTGGCATTGCTGGGCAGTGCAGAGGGGCCCAGCCACCACTCTGGAGCCCCTGGAGTGGAAGAGGCTGCCAGGGTGACAGATGGGGACAGCAGGTACAAGGGAGCATCTTTTCCCTCTCTGGCAGGACAGGGGTGAGCTGGGGACTGCCTGCTGGGGATCCCACTGGCATTGCTGGGCAGTGCAGAGGGGCCCAGCCACCACTCTGGAGCCCCTGGAGTGGAAGAGGCTGCCAGGGTGACAGATGGGGACAGCAGGTACAAGGGAGCATCTTTTCCCTCTCTGGCAGGACAGGGGTGAGCTGGGGCCCTGCCAGAGGCTAGGGGCAGCAGTTCACAATCACAGAATGGTCAGGCTGGAAGGGACCACAGTGAGTCACAGGTCCAACCTGCCTGGTGGACATGGCACAGGGTTGTGTCCAGATGGTTCTGGAATATCTCCAGTAGGGGAGACTCCACAGCCTCTCTGGACAATCTGTCCCAGTGCTTGGTCACTGTTCAGGTGGAACTTCCTGGACATCAGTTTCTGGCCCATTCCTCTTGTCCTGTTGCTCAGCATCAACAGGATCCATCCTCTTGACAAACTTCTTTAAATATTTAAACACTTTAGTGACATCCCCTTAGAGTTATCTCCTTAGAGGCTGAACCGCCCCAGCTCCCACAGCCTTTCCTCATCACAGAGATGCTCCAGTCCCTTCATCCTGTAGGCTGAACAGC
>VZRH01006341.1:21581-68482 GCA_013397555.1 Urocynchramus pylzowi
ATCCGCCGCCTTTTGTCTCCTTTCCTCCCGTTTATTTTTCCCCGGAGTCCCCCGTCCTGCTGCACGGGGAGGGTCTTTTGGAAGGTGCTGCTCGGTTTCGGGGTTGGTGCCCCGGGGGCGCGGGGCTGCGGTGGGACCCGAGACAGAGCCCGGCCCTGCCCGGCCCTGCCCTGCCGGTGGGTCCCGAGGGAAGGCGGTGCCCGTCCCTTCCCCCGGCTCGGCTCCCGCTGCCCTTGACCTTTGGGATGGCCGGAGCCGCCCTGGTCGGCCCTGCGGGTCCCAGGGCACCGTGTGCTCACAGGGGCTCTGCTCCTCTGTGGCTGAGCCACGGTGAACCCTGTTCCCCCCTGTATTCAACAGAAGGAACGCGGCTATTTAAGGCGCCGGAGTGATGGATTTGGCAGGTTCTGGCTCAGGTGCAGAGCTGCCGGGTATTAAGCACAATTTGCATTTGATCCGCGAGTGTGCGAAGGCGTTCTGAGCCCTTAAGGACACGGCGGGGAGGGTTTGCTTACCCGGTGTCTGCAGACACAGAATTCATCTCAGCCCCGGGGGAGCTGCGCTGTGGCCGGGCAGGACCTTCCCTGTGCCTCTCCAGCACAGCTGATCCCGGGTGTGCCGTGCTTGCAGGGGGAAAAGCCGCTCCCCAGTGACTGCTTCCCTGAAATAGGGAGGGAGGTATGCTTCGGCCGCTGCAGCGAAGGAGCAGTACCAGGTTTGAAAGGTAAATACGGTTTCACAGTAAATACGAGAATATGGCTTTGTGCATTGTGGTACAGCAAGGAGGAAGTGGAGTGTTGGTTTTGCTGTCGGCAGAAATAGTTGCTGAAAATGAAAGAACATAAAACAACTTTGAGTGATTGAATAGGACATTGTCCTTGGGCTTCATCAGTAAAACCGAAATATGAAAAATTGTATTGATGAACTATTGGTTATGTGCTGTAGCTTAGTATGATTTGTGAAGAATAGATTGGTTTTTAAAATCTGCTTTAATCTACAGTAAAAGGTGAAATTCACAACCTGCTACCGCAAGTTTTATTGCAACAAATTTCTTTGCTTATGTGTGATGCCTTGAGAGGTTACAGAGGCTGGACAGTGTTAAAGGAATAAAGTAGGGATTTATTAAAAAGGCCTTCAAAGGATACACCTTGGGCAGCACAAGAGCCTGGCCAGGGCTACACCCAAGATGGATGGTGTGTCACAAGTTTTTCACACTTCTATAAGTTTTGGTCCATTTCCATATTGGGGTTATTTGTCTAATTATAGCTTCATGTTATGCAGTCCCATCCTCCCAGATTGCTCTCCTCAATTTGCTATTGGTTATGCCTTTTTGGACCTGTAGCTGCAATGGTTCTTGGGCTGGAAATTTTTTTTTTTTTTTTGTCTCAAAACACTTGCTAACACTTTATATGAAGTTCAGAGTTCTATACTAATGCAGTACAGAATCTGGAAAATATGAAAGTTAAAACTTTAAGCATCATCTGGAGGATATTTTTTATGTTTATTAAAATGCACATGAATGTCAGAGGAACTTAGAAATATGTGGAGACAGAAACAAGTTATTGAGATGTAAATGAGAACTCAGGTGTTTCTGCCTGCAGTTCATAAAATGAAATCAACCCCTGTCAGATAGAGTTAGGCTGCAGTTCTCTATGTGCTGCTGATAGTCCAATCATCTTTGCTGGGAATGACTGGGATCCTTGTGATGGGATTCATCCTGAGGACTCACTGCTGGGAGGTGGTGTGAGTACAGTCTGTGCAGCAGGTGCACAGATGTGCAACCTGGCGTGACCACTGAGCACTGAAACCTTTTGTAAGATGTGTGAAGTCTTTTCCTGCTTGCACTAGAGCTGTTGAATAGTAATCTGCTAAACAATTGCTTTGCTATAATGATAATTGCCCTGTCCTATTATATTTTAAGGAAGTGTTTGACCTCAGGTGTTTGTTCTTTGCTGGCTTCTCAAGTTTTTTTTCCCACTTGGTATTTCTGATTTCTGTCACCTCACTTGGTGTGGTTGGTGAAATCCTTTTGGTGTTTGGAGGGGACTGTGAGAGAGGAGAAATGGAGTTTGGGATCATCCTGCAATGAATCTGTTACTGCTGGAGGAAAAATTCACTCCTGCTGTGAGCTACTTGTGCCACCCTCTTTTTCTCCTTACCTTTTTTCTCACACTTGGAGCTATCTGCAGCTCATTTCAATCAAACACAGATTATTGATGAGAAATAGTTCTTTTGAAATTGGAATTTTGAAATCTGACCTAACTAGCCAGCTGTGGCTGTAAGGGACAATCCCAGTTTTTAGTCCTTGTCTTTGTGCTCCTGCTGGCTTGGATTTATTCTGTGTGGCAGTTTTGTGACCACAGAATGAGTTAATATTCTCTATTGGATCAGCTGTATTTCAGGGCAGGATTTCTGATGGATCAGGCACCTGAACCATGGCTGTAGGGACTGCAAGGTGTGACCCAAGGGAGGCCGGGATCTTTATCTGGAGTTGGGAGAGGGGAGGAGGGGGTAGGGTTGTACTTTCTCTAACCTCAGCAGCCTCAGAGAGGAGATAGGAAACTCGTGTTGGGTGGGAATGATTATGGGGTTTGATTAATTGCACAATCTGATTCAGGGCCAGGGAGGGGGTGGAACATGCCAAACGAGATTAGCAAGTCAATTCACTTTTAGGGTAGGAAGGTGACAAGCTGAACCAGGACACTGTAGAAAAAATAGAGGTATGACAAAAATGTGTTGGCATCAAGGAGCAGAGCCTTGATCTTCTGGTGGGATACTCAGTTATGTAAAGAGAGGGTAGTGTTTCTAGGGAGAAACTCTGGGTAGGTGGTGAAGCTTTCAAGTTGCCAGCTTGGACCTGGCAGATCCTGTTTGTTGTCACTTACCTGGCTGAGGTCGAGCAGCTTTGATTTCTGTAGTAAGATGGAGCAGTGAAGATGAGAGGAGAGAGGCTCACACCTTCACCTTCCCTATGGCAGCCCCTAAAATTCCCAGGTGAACACCAGCCATGGGTTTGGCAGTAGTGCTTTCTTGCTTTGGCTTACCTCCTGTTGTATAGCAGGAGAGCTCATCCTGAATCCTACCAGCTTCCCATCAGGAGCATGGCAGTAGCTTGTGCTGTCATTGAAGAGGGCTGCCAGGAGGGTTGTGGGGTTGGAGACCCTGGAATGTCCCTGGATCCTGCTGGGTTTGTGCGCGTGAGTTGCAGTCACACCTTTTGCCTACAGCTCCTTTGGCCACCTGACTCAGCAGCTGCCAGGTAACAGTGCAGCCAGCTCCTGTTGCAGCACCTGGAATAAAATCTGGGGGTTTTATTGTCAGGGGGTTTCAGCCCATGTTGGAACAAACAGGAGGAACTTTGTGAGAGTTTAAACCAAACCACCGCAGTCTCGCTGTTCTCTGCATTCTGAGGACACACGTGGTCCTGCCTTCTCCCTTGTGCTGGTGTAGGGAGCTCAAGTGGGGAAAAAACTTGGTTTTTCCTTTTTCAAGGCTTTTTGATGATGTGGAGCTTTGTGCAGTGCTGATACTGGGTCAGAGAAATGGAAAAGGGAGTGCTGGTCAAGCCTTGCTGGCAGCATTTTTTAGCAGCACCCACTCTCAAGCTGGAGGAGTCTCTCATTCCAGGCTGGAAACACTACAGCCATTTCTGAACAAATTGCAAGCTCATAAATGTTTCTGATGTGCTCAAACAGATCTTTGTGAGCTGGGGAGTTGCTTGTTTGTAGTCATTCTGGGACAAAAGCTGAGTGTTCTGATACAAGTTGGCTTTGGATCAAGTTCTGAGTGCATCTTTCCTTTGTGTCTCCACTGCTTTGTACCATGCCAAGCTCTCAAAATAAATTATAAATTAGAAAAATCAGAGAAGGCTGCAATTTATATAGGCTTAAAATTCTCCCCTGCATTTTTGATGTGAAGTTTAGTGATGTGAATTACTTACCTCTGAAATGGATAATTGCTGATTCAAATATTTTGATTGGAAAATAACCCAATAACTCGACCAGACTATTTACTTACCAGCTTCTCTTATTTGAAGACCAGCAGTAAACAAAGGCAGAGTGAAGAATTTGCCACGTCGTGACTGAAGGTAGAAGGAAAAAAAAAAAAACCTGCAAGGAGATCAGCCCAGCAGCAGATATTCCACATTTGTGGAATCCAAAGGCTTTGGGGGATCTTTGTTACACTTCCAGAAGAACCAAGAACGCTGCCACACGTCCATAACTGTGTCACCTGAAATCTGGTAGCAGCTGTAGTGTAGATGGCTCAGCTTCCTCCTGGGATCCGTTTCATCACTTCATTCTCACGAGATCAGTGGTAAGTCTGGAAGTGGTGGTGGTGGTGGTGATCCTTGCTGTGGACAGTGTGAGTTTGTATCTGTTGCTTTGCTCAGAATTTTTGCTTGCTCATTGTTTAATACATCCAGGAACAGAACATTGTTTAATACATCCAAGAACATACAGTCAGTTGTATGATAAATTAATATTGCTGACATTTAAAAAGTGAGATACTTTGCTGGGAAACCCAGACAAACCATTACTAGTCAAGTGTGCTAGAGAATAAAGCCTTTTGTCCTTTTCTGTGCAAGGTATGTGCTTGAAAGAATAAATTGCATTTTCAATATCCTATGTGGGAGGAGTACTCAAGATTAGCTTTCTTTTCTTAGCCAGAAGTGTATCTTCTCCCCAATAATTTGTGTGATACAGGCTTGTACAATTACAGTTTTAGTTCTTGCTACTGCAATATTAAAAAAAATAAAAACCAGAAAAGCCCCCCAGCAAAACCAAACAAAATTCAATCCCTCCTTGCTTTAGGAAAACTAATCCTGGAAGTTTTATGGCATCAGTTCATGTGGTTCGTGAGATAGAATACTGAGTCAATTGTGTGTGAATAACAAAAAAATAACAAATGAAAGATGAAGCACTTTCCATCTGAGCCATTTTATGACATTTTCACTAGCTGAGCAGCAGGAACAAAGTAATTGCAGTTTTATCCCTTGTGAGGATGTTTTCAGTCATGAGGGTGAATAACTCTGCTCGTGGGATGACTCTTTTTTCCTGTGAATATGCCAGAATTATAAAACAAGACCATGGTTATGTAAAAGTTCATAAGGCAAAACATTATTGAAAAAGTTTAATTAAAAATCAGGGACTGTAGTAGGCAGCGTGATAATCAGATATTTGTATGTATGTATGTACTTATATTTGGGCACTTTTAAAAGCACAAATCCACAAAATTCTCTCCTTAAACAACTGAAACTATAGATAGGGAAGAGAATAGAGCAGGTTATTATCTTTGTTTAATGCTTGCAGTGACAGGGAAATTAAGATGCCCTTTTAATTCAGCTGAACTGTACAGAAAGACCCAAGGATCCCAGTGAGGCACAAAGGAGAATTCCTTCCCTGTCCCAAAGCTGCTCAATTCTGTTCATGTGCTCCAGTGTCAGTCCCATTGTCCATCTCTGGAAATGACTGATTTCTGTTGTTAGAGGAAGGCAAAATTTAAAGTAAAATCCTAAAAGCAGTAAGAAAAGAAGGAATTCTCCAAACTGACAATCAAGAGAGCCATCACTTATGTCCCAGCAGTACCACCAACGAGACAGGGAGGTGTGGAATGTGACTCTCAGTGTGTTGAGCTGATGTTTAATAAATTTGAGCTGATATTTAATAGCCCCCAAAGGAGGGTTGCACACCAGGCAGGTCAGCTCTGTGGGCTCAGGGCACTGCCACGTTGTCCTGCCTGTTCCCATGTGCCACCAGGCTCCTCCCAAGGTCACATCAGAGCAGATGGGAAGCAGCATAACTGGGAGGGTGGTTCTTCAGGCTGCTGGAGAACTCAGAAAAGTTGTCTTCCACTATTCCATTATTATCAATGACTTGTGTAATGGTTTTGTGTGACTTGGTGCTAAAAGAAAATCTAAAAAAAATAATTTTCAATTTTTTTTTCTTTTCTGTCGTAGGTATAGAGCTTTCATTTTCTCTCTCACTTTCCTGCTGTATGCCAGCTTCCATCTCTCAAGGAAACCTATCAGTATAGTGAAGGTAAGAGAGGTGGTGTCCTTGTTTAAACATCCTCCTGCTCCTGTCAGACACGGATGTTGTTGTCTTTTTCAGTATTTCCTGTTGGGAAAGGCAGGGTTAACCTTTAACTTGAAATGCCTTCAAGATGAGAGACTGATAAAGCTGGCACACAGTGATATTTGCTTGATAAACTTTAGTAAGACCACGCCTAGAATATTGCATATAACTCTGGGTTTTGGGCTGGAAGCAGCTGTGCCTACACTTAATTCATGTGAATGAATCTAGTTAGAGATATTTGAGAGGTTTACGTTCTTATGGTTGAGAAAAGTTGCTCATAACTGATGAGTTGAACATTCCACTGGCATTAACAAGAGTGTTCCCGGTACTTTTGAACATCATGGTCATCATTTTCTGTACCCTTGTGGCTGTTCCCAGTGAAGCTGATGACACAAATTCTCTAATTCTGGGTTTGTTACTTTAATCTTCAGTGTTTATAACTTGCCAAGCACAAGCCAAATCTGCCAGTACTGCATTGCATAAAACTGAAGAGTAACAATGGGCAAAGTACTTGAAGTTACTTCAGAATTTCAAAGATTTTCACTGTCAGAAGCACCAGTTTACTGTAGAATGTTTTTTCCTAACCATGTAATGGTGGCTTCACCCAGCAAAATACCAAGCAATTAATAAGGGCCAACAATTTTAATGATTTTGGTGGGTTTGACACAGGTACTTATAAATCCAGAATTGTTAAATTTCTTGCTGTAGGAGAGTTATCAGTCCCAAATTTGCAAGTGAATTTTACATTTTTCAAATGTCCTGTCTGTTTCAGGGGGAGCTGCATAAGCATTGTGTAAGTCAAGTTGAACTTGACTCCTACAAAGAATATGCTGCCCAGATCCAGCCTGTCAAAAAGCCATTTAATGCCTCTCAGTGTGGATGGGAGCCATTTGGTAAGGCTTGGGTTTTTTTGGTTTTGTATCTTTCTTTCCTCATAATGAGCTGATATTCATAATTATGATATATTCATAATTAGGTATTTCTTCACATGTGAGGGATGTGCATGGAAGAGGTGTTTTTGTTTTCCATGTCCTCACTGATTTCTCCACAGAAAGTGCAGTTATGACTTTCCTTGTGATTTTTTGCTAGTTAAAGTCACTTAAACCAGTGATATTATTTTACTTGTTATATCTAAGAGATGGTTTCAGTAGATCAGTTTTCAGTCAGAAAATGGGTTTTGTCTTTAGCATATCTGCTTAGGAAAAAAGGGTGAAGAATGAAATCAATCATTATCATTCTCTGCTTGTTTAATTCAAGCAATCTTTTAAGTGAAATTACTTGGTGCTTATCTAAATTGGAACTTTGCAGAGTCCTTATCTGCCTGAAGGAATATATTTCTCTCCATTTTAAGAAAGAAAAAGGGGAGACTTCATTGCAGGAGAGACTTGAAAACTTACTGGATAGTTTATGAACCTGGCCTTTCACTTGAATAGAAAAAAAATATTTGCCTACTGGACAATTAAATTTTAATTTAATAGTATTAGACTTTAAATGAGACTTTGAATCATTCCTTGACACTTTTATTGATATCAGAAACATCAGTGAAACAGATTAGTCCATTCTGTCAATGTGCCAGTCCACCCCAGTCTGTGTAGCCATACATTCTAATTAGTCTTTAATTAGCAATTAAAAAAAAAGTCCTGCTCTCTTCAAAGATAATTAAAGATCCGACCTCTGGGGTTTCTGTGGACAAAATCCAGTGTATTAACTCCTGCTGCAGGGTCTGCTGAAAAAATTCAATCCCCCAGGTGGGATGCACTTAAACCTGGGGAGTGTTTCTTGTCCTTTGACCAAGGGGAGATTGAGTTTGTTTGTCTGAAATATTGATTGACTTTTTTTAATGGTCACTTCTAGCCCAGATGTCCTCCTTTTTCCATGGACATTATTGCCAAGCTGCCCCTTTGGAATGGCACTCTAGACTTGTTCTTTCAGGTGATTTTCTGGCAAAGCTGGGAGTTTTGCCAGAAAAACACTGGAGGAAGGAATTTGCTTTAATATCTGTGACTTTGTGCTCAAAGTCAATAGCAATTGTGGCAATTTATTGCAAATAAATGCACAAACTGTCTGGGACCCTGAGCTCAGGTCCCTGGAGGGTTGACTTGGTGTTTCCATCAGGGTGGAGCCCTTTGCTCCCTCTGTCCTGGCTGCAGTTCCCATTTAGGTGTGATTATGGTTGTTTGCTCTGCAGGGCAGAACTGTGGGGGTTTTTTAAGCAGAATTTCTCTGTACTTTGTGAATAGTTGGAAAATGAAATGCAAAAGGCTTTACTAATTTTTAAAAAGTAACTTAATATTTTAAGTATTTAAATAATTTTAATATTTAAAAAATATTAAGCTGATTGTTTAAAAGTGTCTTTGATGATGATTTTTTTTTTTTAGCCATTATGACTGTTAGGACCTCATGCTTTTGCAACTCATCTTACCACTTTTACTCAAGTCTGTTAAACTGGATTTTGGATTTTCTTTTGCCTAAGGCCTTTTAAGAAAAAGGCACCTTGCTAATAACTAATGAAAACAAAACAAAAAAAAACCCCTTCCTAATAACTGATTAAAACCAGCCAAAATGCTGTTTTAAATAAGGTAGAGTTTAGGATGGGCCTACCAATATTTTCCTAATATGTTAGAGGCAGAAGGGTATTGTTTTGTTAAATAAAACATTGGCAAAATGTTTGCTGAAGTCTAAATGTGCCTATTAGAAATTGAATGTCAGTGCACATTCACTGGCATTTTTCTTGTTATATGTAAAAATGGTTGGGAAGTAATTAGTACATTTAAGTGACAATTTGTTTTGAAAATTATTCTTAGATAAGAGCAACTACAAACAGCTACTGGGAGCACTGGATTACTCATTTTTGTGTGCATATGCAGTTGGGATGTATTTAAGGTAAAACCCTACTCTCTTTGCTGTTTATTTATGAGGTTGACTTCTGTGATACTGTGCTTTCCTACTGCAGAGGTTCTGATGGGGAGTGAGAAACTGATTGCTGAGGGGAAGAAAGTCAACATGATTCTGAGTCCCAGTGGTATCAATCTCTGATACTTTGAAAGCTTTTTACCTGCACCTATCTTGACTGCCTTGTGCAGGAGTATTTTCCAGGTTGAAGTCTAGCCTGTCTTTTTTTCATCTAGAATGTAAATCAATCAGTCAATCAATCTCCAGTCAGTCTCCAAATTGCACTGGTTGGGTTAAAATGATTGTCCTGGCTTTCTTTAGTCAAAGAGTGGGAGCAGACACCTCCTAAAAATAATACCAAACCTGTCCTGAAGTGTGCAGTCTTAGGTGCTGTTTGGAGATGCTTCTCTTTATTGACTAAAGCCAGAACCTTCATGACTCGGATTGTTAGCAAGGGAGACAAGTCTCACTTTCAATGTCTGGAGACACATAATTTGGAAATTACTCTGTAAGTAAATTACTTTGAATATGCTCCAGATGAGTATCTCCCTGAAAGATGCTTGTGCAGATGTCAGAACTTAGCAATTAATGAACTTCAAATGTTTTGTTGGGGTTTTTTTCCACCTGTCAACTGCTAAAAATTGCTCTTTTGCTGCTGCAAAGACAAGCAGCAGTTACAGTAGAGTTTCTCCTCAACCAGAATTAAACAACACAAAATATCCTTCATTTGTGAAGGCTTTTGGGGTGTGATCTCATTTTTAATGATGGCTTTTCTCTCTATTTCCTCCCCTATTCCAAGTGGACTCATCGGAGAGCGGCTGCCCATCCGCTACTATCTGACAGGGGGGATGCTGGCCAGTGGACTCTTCACTGCAATGTTTGGATTGGGTTATTTCTATAATGTGCATAATCTGTGGTTTTACATCGTGGCCCAGGTAGGCACAGTGTTAATTGAGACACTGAGTTCCTCCCATGGTGCTGTTCAGGGTAATACTGGGGGTTTTTCACTTGCACACAGTGATGAGTTGGGTGGGAGGATGTCAGTGCTGGAATATCTTGTTGATGACAGGAAAAAGTGATGGAGTGAGTACCCCCAGGCTTTATTTTTGAAAAATGGTGGGGTGTTTTTTAGTGGAAGAAATCTTTGAAAGCAAATTAATGTGTTTCACTCTGTGTCAAATCAGCAATCAGATCTTTGCAAGCTTAAATGAGGGTGAGTTTTGAAACAAGTGTGTTTACTTCTATCAGTCTGCCAAGACCTGAGTGACACATCCTGGCTTCCTCTGCAGGAAAATTCCATTTACACTGCTAATGATGAGCAGTCTCCCACACTGGTGTGGCTGGGAACAGGCAGCTTATGTAACAAGGTTCACTGTGGGAGATTTTTCAGAGCTCTGATCAGTTGTCACAAGAATTTTTACCATTGACCAAAATGGAATTTAGGTCAGGACCAGGGTAGAGCTGGCACTGGGGCCATTTTGGACAGGTCTGCACCTTGCACTGCTGCTTTCTGTGTTGTTGCAGTAACACTCTCACTTCTGGCAGGTCTGCATGGCAGTGAACAAGGTGGCATGGGGAGATACTAACCTGGCAGAGCACTTCTGTAACCTTGTCACCAATTAATCTGTCACTGCCCCAGCCCTCTGGCATCAGGGGTTTTCCAGGGCAGGAAATGCCTCCTCTAGGGTTGAGCTGACTGTCTCTGTCCTTTGATCAGAGAGCCCTGTAACTCTGGGGGGGCACTCACAGCACCAGCCCCATTGGTTTTTGTTGGGTAGAGTGAGGTTGGTTTTTGTTGCATGTTCAAATTCTCATTGTGCATGTGAGATTTTGTATTGTGATATTTGTGTTCTGGTGCAATTGTAGACAGGGAGCTTTTTAGGAATTGAGATGAGTTAATGTTCTGTGCCATGTGGAGACTGAAATAGTTCTTACTTCACCCTGAATATATAAAATTAAATTCCTCCTCTCAGTTTATTTACAGATGTCTGTTAAGCATTTTAAAGTTATCCAGTCTCCCCTAAAGTTGCTTTTTTTCTGCTTTATTTGATTGCAAACATGCTTTGCCATATGCTCAAGTTGAGATAAGTGTTATGCTGCTGCTTGACTGTGGGGAATTCACTTCTCTTTTCAGCTCAGAGCAGTGTGATTTTTGGTAAATATGTGACTGAATTACAGTATTCTGTGATTTAAATCATAAACTAATTATAGAGGTGTAGGTTGAGGGAAGAATCTCTGCAAAACTTTCTAACTTGTTTATTCCTGGGGGGAAAAGAAATGCTTTCAAACCCCCCCACTAAATTTTTAAATTCAATGCATTTGTGTAGACTTCCTTTTCTCAATGCAGAACTCATCAGGAATTGTGTAGGAACCTGGTTTATGAGAGGAAATGTTTATTTATTATTTTTTTATGTACTTTCAGATAGCCAATGGGTTGGTGCAGACCACTGGCTGGCCAAGTGTCGTTACATGTATTGGCAACTGGTTTGGAAAAGGAAGGTAAATGATACTTAATCCAAAGGTTTGGAAGTACAGATTAATTCATTCTGGCTGTGATATTATAATCTATTTAAATATCTTTCTTAGGCTTCTGTGGGTTTTTTTGGTTTTTTTTTTTTTTGAGATAAAACAAAACAGTTAGAATTTTGGGAGGACCTTCTTTTGTTATGCTGCTTAATTTATGTATGAGTTTGAAACTGTCTCCCTTATGTCACAACAGTGTTCTGTGGTAGCTCTTTTTCAGATAAATTATTTCAGAATTCTGTTAGAATAATTCTTGTAAATATAAACAGTCTAAAACTACTTTTAGTAAAGGCTGTTATTATACCATTTTAATATGACATTTCCTGTGTTTTCATTTGTGTTGCAAAAATGTTGTCAGGGCATAACTGTAAAAAATACCTTTTTGTAATGTCTTTTTTTCTAACACACTTACATAAATTTGAAAATTTAATTTAGAAGACAAAATACATATGGCAACTGATTTAAGCTTCTTTTATCACCTTCTTTAAATCATCAGCTTGGTTTGTTTTTTGGTTTTGTTTTTTTTTTTAATCTTAATTCTGCACAGTGATCACTCATGATGTTTATTTTGTCACACCATACAGTCAATTTCCATAAATTTTGCAAGAGCTGCATGCCAAACCCACTGGCTCTGGTAATGGTTGATGCATGTAGCTCATAATAATGCTACTGTGGTACCATCCTTTGTTGTATGTAATATGTAGAGCATTATTGTTAATCAGTTCCAGAGAAGGATGTACTGAAATTCAGTGTTTGATTTTTATATGAACCACAGGATAATTAAAAAGATGTAGCCTCAAACTAATTTTCCATCAGGAAATGCAGAGAATGGTAATTGTCATATAATATTGAACAAGACTGGGGAGTCTGTGCAAAATAAATACATTTATTCAGGCTTTCCTTTGTGCAGAAGTGACGTCCTTTACTTTTAGGATGCCACACAGTGGGCTGGTGAGTAGGGCTCTGATTTAAATGTCAGTGACCTGGTCCTTATTTTTATTCTGCTCTAATTCCATAAAGCATGAGCAGATCTCTTAGATCTTGTCTTCAGGCCCTGGAAAAGATTTGGGTTTGTTCAAGTTAGGCTGCTCCAGGTAAAATCCTGCTGAGGGCAAGGCAGTTTTCCCATGACTCAAAAGGGAAAAAAAAATCCCTGCTGTCATGACTTCAGTGGGATTTTTGTGCTTTACCTTAGCTCAGGTGGAGCTGATGTGCAGCAGCTCTAATGTGGGATTTTCAGGCAGGCAGGAACCTGATGTGTGCTTATCCAAGCTGGTGCAGGTGTCATCTTCTGCCAGAGCCCAGGAAGTCCAGAATGGGACCAGAAAATACTGAATTTGCTCTACATATCCTCTACAGTTTGTTTTCTTCTCCGTGACTAGTCTGACATGTCCTGCAAGCATCACATTATCAGTGCAAAGTGTTTGCAGGAGGATTTTTATTCCCAAAAGCATCAGACTTGGTGTCCACATGCTACACAACATCAGCACATTTGTTTTAATCAAAGAAACTGTCCAGAAATATGCAAGCCCTAGTGGTGTTTTTAAATGCCAGTAAGTGCAGGATAAATTCTGTCATGCACAGAGTATTTGCAACAGTTTTATTAATATTTAGGTGTCTTGAAATTGCCAGGTGATTGTAGCATAAATAAATGAGCAGTTAAGGAGCCATAAGACATATTTCACTGATACCACAGCTGCACAGCCATTTTGATACACTTTTCTCAAGAGATTAATGTTTATAATGAATGTTTGTCTGGTTTTTTTTTGGTTTTTTTTTTTAATGCAGGAGAGGTTTGATCATGGGAGTCTGGAATTCACACACCTCAGTGGGGAATATCTTGGGATCCTTGATTGCTGCCTACTGGGTGTCCACGTGCTGGGGTCTCTCCTTTGTGGTGCCTGGGGTCATCGTGGCTGTCATGGGGGTTGTTTGTTTCCTGTTCCTTATTGAACGTGAGTGCTTCAGTGGGACACAGCCATGGAGGGCTCATACTGCCCCAGCTGTGCCCCTGCTTGGAGAGCTTCTTCCCAGAGCACTTGGTGTGGAAGAGCCTGTGTGCCTTCCAAGAGCTTATCCAGTCAGAATCACAGAATCACTGAGGTTGGAAAAGCCCTCCAAGGTTATCAAGTCCAACTTTGACTGATGCCCACCCTGTCCCCAGCCCAGAGCAGAGTGCCATGTCCAGGCCTTCCTTGGACACCTCCAGGGATGGGCACTCCAAACGTGCCTGGCCAGCCCCTTCCAGTATTTAACAACCCTTTCAGTGAAGAAATTCCTGCTGCTGTCCAAGCTGAGCCTGCCCAGGCCCAGCCTGAGGCTGTTCCCTCTCCTCCTGTCCCTGTTCCCTGGCAGCAGGGCCTGACCACCCCCACCCCAGCTGTCCCCTCCTGTCAGGAGCTGTGCAGAGCCACAAGGTCCCCCGAGCCTCCTTTGCTCCAGGTGAGCCCCCTCAGCTGTTCCTCCTCTGGTTTGTGCCCCAGACCCCTCCCCAGCTCCCCTGACAGAGTGACACTTCAGAATTCAGCCCACTGTCCTGCCACCAGCCCCCTGTGTTGATAAATGCTTTCAGTGTACCTTGGCAGAAGGTCCCACCTGGCTGCAGTGAATATTCTGTGCTGCCATTCAGCCCACTCCATCATCATCGTCTGTGCCATCAATCACAGGAGGCAGCTGAGGGAGCAGCTTTTGACACTTTAAATTAGGAATTAAAGAGGAATGCCCCATCCTGTCCCTATGCAGACTCAGAGATGTGAATGCTTGTTTTACTGTAACTGTCCTGTCCCAGGAGGTAAATTTTGGCAGATATAACTAGAATTCTGTAATTAGCTGGACTGCCAGAGTAGCACTTTTTATCTCTACTGTCAGTTTATTGTCAGTAAGTTACTCCATTTAAAAGTGTTTAAAGAGGTTTCTTAGGTTTGTTTTCATTATTAGCTATGTGTAGTATTTTATTTCAGATCCTAAAGATGTCAGTTGCTCCTGCACCCCGTCTAGTGTAAGTAAATGTGTTTTCTTTCATGATTTTTGCCTCCTAATAGACATGTTTATTAAGCTGGTTCTGTGAATCAGATTGTGTGTGTGGCTCTTTGTGCCAGGCTGTTGTAACTGATGCTGTGCTTGAGGCAATGATTGGTCTTCTGTGCTTCACTGGTAAACCAGGAGCTTATTTTTTCTCAAAGTAAGTGAATCAAGAGGTGAATTAATTTGTTTTGGAACAGTTGATATTACAGTAAACCAAGTAAAAACTGTTCATCTATTTTTATTTTTTTTTTTTCAGTTTTCTTACTTTTCTTCACTTTTCCTGAGCATCTTCATGGGGTGTTTTGTGTGCTCAGAATTAAATATGTTAGAAAGTTGTGTCAATGGTGGAAAGATTTCCCTAGGAAATCCCGAGTTACTGTGTGAGATGATTCCTTTTCTGCCTCACAAAGCTGTGAACCCAAGAAGAGGAAGGCAATCCAAATGGAATTGGAGAAGAGTAAAAAGCAAGGAAAGGCAACAAAGAGAGCATTAGGAAAGCCAGCTGTGTGTAACTTCTCATAACAGAATGTCATTCCTGGCCCAGTTTTGTTCAGGATTGTGCTCCCAGGTTGATCTTGTTTCATGTTCCCTGAGACTCTGCTCTCTGTTTGTCTCTACTGCAGCCAGAATCTGGAGCAGTTCTTGCTCCAGGCTCCCAGGAACCCTTGGGCAATCAGGTCTGCCACATTTCCAGGTATTTTTTTGGAAAAGTAGAGGGGATTGGCAGAGCAGGCCATGAGGTTTCCTGTGTCTGAGGGCAAATCAGAGCTGTTGGTGAAAGTCCCAAGGGAATCCCACATGGAAATTGTCTGTCCATGTGAACCATGCATTTCCTTTGCCAGTCTCACAGGGTTTGTACAGGGTTGGTTGCTCTTTTTTTGCCACCTAATGTTTTTAGATCAATGGAGTTTTACATTTTAAACTCTCTTGAATAGGAACTGAAGGCAACTTTTATAGTCTGTGTTCTCTCTTCTTTTCCAGTTAATGTTTTTTTTTATCTTCATATGAAGCACTTCTGATAAAGCTTCTGAATGCTTTTGATGGTCTGTGGAACTCCTATTCTTATTTTATTCTTGTGAGACAAGGTGGGCTCACACTGCACTCTATATTTTTCAGTTATTTTTCTTTCATTTCTTAGAAGTTACTTCTGTCAAGTGTGACAGTATTTTAAGTGACTCTCATCGCCTGCTGTTAAAGAGTCCCATTTTCCTGAGTTTTTGTATAGTTCAGAGCATCATTTTTACAGAAAAGTTAAGCCTTATGGAAATAAATATTTATTTGTTTCAAATACTCTTTAACTGGAAAGCATAACTAAAGAGCTCTGCACAATGTGTTGCTCATATGTCTCAGTGAGCTAGTGTGGACAATTCTGACATGGAATATCTACTTATCATGATACTTTTAACAAAAAATTTAGTATTTTAGGAGCAAATTTCCCCAGTTGCAGAAAAGGAGGAGCATTTGACTCAGTCTTCACTGGTACAGCAGCAGGGTCACTGCCCCAGGCTCACTCTCACTGTGTAGGATGCATTTGACCTCCTGTTTCCCTGGAAATCTCGCTCTACAGGGCAAAAGGCATCACTTCTTCCTTTCCTATTCCCATTTCACATCTGGAAATCTGGGAGGAGTTTATCACAGGGCTTCCCCACTTGCCTTGGACCCTTCTCAGATTGAGATTTGCCTTGTCCTGGGGAGCTTTATGTCATTGGAACTGCTCAAATACTTCAGTCCTGAGTGGTCTGCAAGGATTCTAAACCCTTGTGGAAGGGGCTCACAGCTTCTGTTCACCACAGACAGGCGGCCTTAAAAATTAAGGAAATTAATTAGGTAGGAGTTCAAGATGTCCAGATGTAAGTGTGGTGATGACAGCTTCTGACTGTAAAGAAAAGTGTGTGCTAATTGAAGGGAGGTTGATGTAGTAAATTAAGGAGAAAATATTTGATCTGTGTTGTACAAGAGATAGAATTTGGCAGCTGTAAAATACTTGCTGTCCTTTTTTTTCATTTAGTCATTCCAGTAACAACCTGATCAACCTTATGTGCTTTTGCAAATCCTTTTTTTGAGGCATTAAATGTACACACTTGCTTTTCTCATAAGGCTGTGGCAGGTAATTTTGGCAAGATGTCCTGGGTAGGTGCAGGCGGCTCTGCACTAAAAACTAAATCTCCTTGTGGAAGAATGAGGCCAGTTAAATTTAAGCAGCACTAAAATAAATGCTCAGCACGAGGGAAGGACTTAGGGTTTATATTAAGATTGAGAGATCACAGTCCTCTCTGTGTGATGCCAGTCTTGGATGAATTTGGTCTAATGTTTATTTGCAGCGTGGTCGTGAGCCCAATATTTCCACAGAGTTTGTAGTGGTGAGTAATCTGATTTCATTGAGCTGTCCAAAACCACAGATGGAGAGTCAGGCACAGAGCCTTGAGCGTGTGGTTCTTTCTCTTTATTCTCTGGTTTCCTGGGCTGTGCTTCATTTGCCTGAATTCATCTTGGCTCTGATTTACCCATCTGAAATTTGTTTCCAAATAAATACTTGACGACAATAAAGTGCTTCTAAATGCTGGCATTGGAGGCTTAATCTTGACTTTCTGAAGGGCTGTACCTATGACAAATGCAAGTGAGAAGTCAGTGGGTGTTCTTCAGAATTGCTGCACTTCCTTCATAAAAGTTAAAGAGGAGATTGAACTATTTTTTCCCCTTTGGGAAATGTGATTTAGAACTGGTTTTATTACTTCTCATTTTTTCTCCCTGTACCTTTTTTTCCCCCATAGTTACATCATGTTCATACAAACCTGTCTTTGTACTCGAAGAACTTCCTTTGTCTCCACTTTGCGTTCCCAGAAAACTTCCCTCCCTTAAACTCCTGTTGCAAAGTGCTTGTGCATTTAAAAATTACCAGGCTGCAGTTTTTGTCTCCTGAAAAGGAGGAAGAAGCCTAAGTATTAAATGTGCAGCCTCTCAGTGTAGTCCTTTTCCCTAGACATTTTCTCCTTTCCATAGTAAATCTTATTTTTTGACAGTCAAATGAAAAAGTAATTCATTTTTCCTCTGCTGAGCTGCTGATTAAAAATGTAGATGGCTTGTCTCTAGGTGATGGATTTTCTTCCCTGTGGATTCTTGTAAATCACATTTTTGACAAGAGCCAGATTTTCAGTAAGATAAAACTTAAAAATCTGGTTTTTTTATCAGACCCTGGGGGCTCGAGTGTTGTTGGTTTATTTTGAGGAATGCATGTCCAAAACTGCTCGTGCCTCAGCTCTGTACTGAGCTGCAGAATTACCACAGTTTATCCTCAAAACTATTTTTTTCTTCTTAGAAGGATTTGATTGATGAAGGGCAATTTGTGTAAAAAATACTGAAATACATACTCTTGATTTTTTTGGCAGGGGGGAAGAATTACCCAGTGATTGATTTTGAGCTGGATTGTTCAGTGAGCTTGAGGAGGGGCTTATTTGGGGCAGAGTTTGTAGGGATTTTTACTGTTCTATCTTGATTTTTTTTTTTTCAATGTGGCATCCAGTGTGTTATTAGACAGTTCAACATCTCATCCCTGAGGAATACACAGTGCTTCTTTTGGACTTAGCAATAGGTTGTCCATACCTGACTGCAAACCTACTTTGGAGCTGTATATTCAATTCAGCAGACAAATCTGAATGTCCCTGGTAAATCTTTTTAGACTAAAGATCTCACAATGGTGTTTTCCAGTGAATGCAGTTTGGTGTGAACTGACACAAGAATGTACTTGTTAATAAGTAAGGATAAAAAGCAAGTCAATCTGGTGCCCAAAATGTAGCTTTTTGTCTCATTTTTTCTTCTGGAGTTGTTGGGGGTTTTCAGACTCCTCATCAATACTCCTGTCCACAAGAACACAGGAATTTATGGGCTAGAAGAATGCAGTGTTGCAGAATATAAGCTAAAGGGATGAACTTTTCTCTTAAAGAGATTAGGAAAGTGAAAAAAATCAAGGTTTTCATGAAACAAATCAACTTCGGTAGTTGCTGCTGGAATCATCTGCTTAAGAGCAAAAGTTTAGTTTGCAATGTCAGTAAGTTCAGTAGAGGAAAAAGCAGCTAAAGATGTTGAGAGGGGCATGACTGCTCTGAATTCAGCTTCTTCTGTATAAAAACCAGGGTGAAATAAGCCTTCAGATCAATTTGTGAGTGCATTTTATGTCCATTGCCATGGGTCTGTGTAAGAACTTGAAAATCTCAAAACACACGGTCATCAAATCAAAGATGCTCCAGTTGGGGTTGTGTTTGTGTTACAATGCACAAAAACTTGTTCCAGAGAGATGATTGACACTATTTTAATCTTAAAAAAAAAAAAAAAAAAAAAAGAAAGAAAAAAAAACACCCAGAAAAATACAGAGTTTGTTTTCTTTTTTCAGAGTTCTAAAACCTTCCTGAATGGCGCCTCTCGGTGCAGAATCCAGATGCCAGCCCTAAATGCTAAGGAGAATGGCAAACCTCAGGTGAGATATGAAATATTGCTGTAAAATAGCATAGAAGACTTCTTAAGGCTCACATGAAACTGGTGTTTACTGGTGTAAAGATTATTCCTCTTTTTATGATGCTGAAATCTGCTTCCATTTTCACACACAAATGTAATTTCAGAGGAGGGAACTAAGCATTAGCTGCCATAAATAATGCAAACTGAGCTGTATGAGATGGCAGTGCTTGCTCAATTGCTCTTTTTTATTTTGTGATCTTGACACAATCCCATCAAAAATAATGCACTGCAAAATACTTTAAAGACAGCCCACTTGAAATATTTAAATTATGTATATTGTGTCCCTTGAAGTCTCACTTCTCTCCCTTTTCCTTTCAAAAGCTGTCTGTACTTAACAAGATTATATGTGGAGATGGAGAGTTCTAAATATACACAATTATTCACAAAAATCTTGCTTAAAACTCATAACCATAAGGGCTGCTATTTCTCACTAGAACATGAATCCTGGACTTGCCCATTTTGTGGGCAAAATACTATTTTATCTTGTGATGGACATGAACTGAAAACTTCCATTTGAAATTTTGTGTTTGTATTCAGCACACTTGGCACATTGTATCCTGAGAGGATAACTTTTTTTAAACTTCTTTCAGACTTTTCCAGGAAAATAGAAACTTCCTGTTCTCTTTATCCTTTGCCCACAGAATAATAATGAGCATTCACGGTGTGGAGTAATCAGTGTTGGTAAAAAACTTCTTGAAATTTTTGCTAAGAAAACACTTCAATACAGCTTAAACTCCCTCTGTACTGAGTTTATTATTTTAGTTTTGAGCTGCCCAACAATCTTCAGCCCAGAAACCATTTGTCAGTGTTATTTCACAGCCAGCTGGAAGGTCAGGGGAGATGTAAGAATATCAGCAGATGTCTTTAGACAAGATGGAATTTATGGAAGAAGTTCTTTTAAATGTATGGAAGAAAGGGTGGTGAGGCACTGGAACATGGCCCAGAGAAGCTGTGACTGTCCCATCCCTGGAAGTGTCCAAGACCAGGCTGGATGGAGCTTAGAGCAACCTGGGATAGTGGAAGGGGGTTGGAATTGGATGATCTTCAAGTCCTTTCCAACCCCATCCAATCTGTGATTCTAAATCGTGATGACAGAGCTAAAAAAACATGGAAATCAACAAATCAGTAGACAGAGATTTCCTTTTTTACTCTGCTGCTGCCTCTGCTGCCACCCTGTGAAGGGTCTGCCTAGCCAAGGGTGAGGGAAATGTACCCCTGTCCCACTGACTGGTGTCCCTTGGGAGCAGGACAGAGGGACAACATGGACAATGAACCTGGGGGAATTGCTGGCAGTCCTGGGAATATCCCCCCTTCTCTCTCCACCCTGCCAGCTGGGGGATGTTTCTAATACAGAGTCTCAACAAGGTTTAAAAAGGAAAAAAAAAAAAAAATCATTGAAACCTCCTCTTTGTCTCTCTTTGGCACTTTCTGATTTTCTGCCAGTGACAGAAGAACAAGTTTTTCCTGTCAGAGCCCAGCTGAACATCTTCCCCTTTTCACAGGGGTTGTGTTGCAGTTACTTGGAACTGATCTTCACAGGCAGCTTTTGAGCCTCTACAAACAGCAGATGTTTTGCATTTTTGGGTTGGTCTCCAAGCACACTGGAATGGCAGCTTTTACTGGGTGTTCATTGACCTCTGCAATTACTGTAAAAAGGAAGCAAATACTCAGGATCTGCAGTGATTGAAAGCAGAATGTGGTTTTGGCTGCGTGACCTGAATACCTCTGTGCCTTCATTGCTGCTTGTGTTAGGTTGGCCTCTTAAAAATGACACAAAATTGTGGGATAATGAATCCTTCCCCAGAGATCAAGAGTGTGCCATATGCCTAATCATGCTCTGAGACAAGCTGGCAAGGCTGTACAAGTCATCTCTGCCAAGCACAAACTGCTGGGTTTATTTATCCTTTAGCTGTGTGCAGCATAAAAACCCCCAAATCATCAACAAAAGTTTCCAGCATGAGTTTAAGTAAGTTATTTGGACTTTGGTCACCTCTGCTGCAATATTTACCCACTCTTCTTAAACAGATTGAGAGCTGCTTGTCTGAGAAATGAGCAGCATTGCCTCAGACAGTCCTGGCTGAGTTTGCTGTGCTGATTGTGCAGGAGATACTCAGACACCATCTAAATTCAGTGGGGAGCTTCACTGCTTAAACCCTTATTTTTTCCCTATTTTCTCTCTCTCTTTCATATTGTAAAAAAAATTTATAGCTTATGGTTAAAATTGGTGCTGTTAAAATAGTTCAAATTTTGAAGTTGCTGCAGTAATTCAGAAGAGAAATATTTTTTATGATGATGGATTGACTCCTGGGCCATAACATAGGTTTGCAGGGCCATGTCAAAGGTCCCTAGATGTTTTTTCTGTCTTCTGGTTAATGCTTTATCACCTGAGCCCAGACACTGGACTCCTGTAAGTCCTGCATCCCATCTAACAATGGCAGCTTCTAAAACTGTGCTGAGTGTCTGGGCTCAGGTGTCCAGATGGTGCCCTCTCCTAAATGATGTTATTTAAAAATTGAATTTATTTAGAATCACTGAATGTAAAAGAGCAGAATTAAATTTTCCCAGCACTATCTTGTTTTTCCTTCCCCCACCAGCTTAGCAAATATTAATCCAAGTTTTCATCTTTGCAATAAGCACTGGAAATGGAACAGCCTGCTCTTATATCCTTTCTAGCCTACAGTCAAATATATATTTGAGGCTTAATTCTTCACTGTGGCTTTGTTCAGATGCTGAAAAATTAGGAGAAGGAAGACAGTGTGTAGAATACATAAATAGGAAAAGTTCACAGCTTGGTAAAGCCTCTCAGCAAGCAGGTGAAAGGGAGGATAGCTGCATCCCATCCTTTCTCCAAGTTGGAAAAGAAGTACTGAGGTCTATTTATACCTGTTTTTTTTTTCCTGTGTACAGCTGTAAGATGTAAATGTCCAGTTCTATTCTGAGAGTTCACTTCAGTCTGGTAGAGGATTAAAAATAGCATAAACCCTCCTGGCTACACTGGGATGGCTTGTTCTTGTGCAGTGGTAACTTGCTCCACAAGTATTCTTAGCAGCCAGTGGAATTCTTGGAATAAAATCCTTCCTAGTACTAGAAAAGAACTCAGAATTCACAACTTGGGCAATGCTGGTGAACTGCAGGCTTTTATAATTTGGGGATTGGAATGCTCAAATGGAACAGATTTGAAAAAAAAGTAAGTGATTGCTTAACAAAAAGCACTCACTGTCCACAATTCATGTGGAAAGGTGGCCTGTACTTAGATCCATCAGTAAGATGATGTTACAGAGCCCTAAAAACTGGCTTAGTATTGGTACAAAAAGAAGATAATACATGATTTTATACAGAAATGGATCCTTACAGAAATTTCCTGTACACAATGTTGTAGGACTAGTAGCTTGTCAGCTTTAATTAGGCCACATTTATGTAGTGGGGTGAGGGAAGATTGGAAATTGTTTTATTCCATTGAATGTACTCTTAATACCTGGGGGTTTTGCAACTTTAAATTGTTCTTCTATAGAACAGAAACTTGGTTCTATTATGGACTGTATACACAAAGATACCACCTGATATTCTGAATATAGTCTCTGCTCTCTCTGTGTACTCTGGCTATCCACACCAAGACATTTTTAAAAGCTGTAACATTCTGTGACAAATTAGGTACTTGTTTTTAAAAATTATTTTGGAGCTGTTTGATTTCTTGATACGTACTTTGTTTTTTGTTCTCCTCTCTCTCTCATCTGTTGCTGGGGGATGTTGCAGGATGCAGAGATGCAGCATTTACTCACTGACAGTGAGAACTGCAGCGTGTCACTGAGCTCCAGCACCGTGGCCACTGGGGAAGGAAGGCATGGGACATCAGCCATCAGCTTCCTTGGAGCCCTGAGGATACCTGTGAGTGCCTGTGCTGCTCCTCTTCAGAATGGAGTTTTGCCTCAGAATTCATATTTCCATGAAGTCTTAGGTGCAGCAGTAGTGGGTAATAACTTTGCACCACAGTCTTGAAATGCAGGGATTTTGGGCTAGATTCATTTGGAGGAAGGGAGGCTGAGAGGGGAGCTCACTGCTCCCTGCAGCTTCCTAAGGGAGGAAGGTGGAGGGAGAGCTGCTGATCTCTCTCTGATAATGTTCAAGGGGCATTTGGATAATGACTTTTATCAGCATGCTTCAACTTGTGTCAGCCCTGAAGGGGTCCAGCAGTTGGACAGGGTGGTTGCTGTAGGTCCCTTCTGACTGAAATAGTTTATTCTGTCCTAAAGTCTGTTCTGAAAGTTGACTGAACTTAATGTCATGTAGTTGTTAAGGGTGGAATAGCAAACTGAGTCCATAAGCACTTTTGTGTGTCAGAATTTCCTTCTATGGCTCCCCTTTTTACATTCCTCACCATTGTTTTAAAAAGCTTTAATCTTAAAATCTCTTGTCTGAGAAGTTTCAGGCAGCCCAAACATTTGGACTGCTGGTAAAGGAAAGGAAGTTTCCTCGAGGTCAGAACCTGTCATTTTTGATTTTCCTCTCAACCTGAAGCCTGAATGCAGAAGTAGAATTATTTGCAGATTGATTTGGACCATGTGTAGAGTAAAAAAAGATCCTGCACCCAACCACTGTATTCCTGCATCTTCTCATCATGTTCAATCTGGTCCTCTATTGTTTTTCCTGTAGCAGAGTAGAAATAGTGGGTGAAAAACTGATGCTGCTGCCACCTGGGATTTCTGAAATCCTGTGGTATTTGTGCTGCCTGTTGTTGGGAAGGGTCACAGCTGCATGTGGAGTGTGTGTGCTGTTCCTCAGGGGAGCTGCAGCCCTCCATACCAGGGATTTCAGAAACCTGGTTTCAAACAAGAAGTTATCAGATGGTGAAGGGAATGAAGATGGGTTCATTTGGCAGTTCAGCTGCAGCTCTATGCAGTAAATGCACTTTTATGTGCTCAGCAGGAAGGAGGATGGAGCAAATTAGAGCTTTAACAGGTCATTGCTCAGTCTGTGATGTGCTCTTACCACAGTCTGATCTGAACTATGTTAGACTAGTTTACTGGCTTTTTATAGAGCTGAACAATAAGGGAAAAAAAAAAGATGCCAGTTTCTCTGGAACACACTCCAAACCTACTATAATGTTGTATAACAACTTTACTTAAGGGAAATAAGTGATGCAGGTGTTCCCAAACAGTATAAAATCCTTCCCATTCATTTCTGTGTTCTCTGCTCAGGTTATTCAGTATCATTTTAGTGTTCTCTCTTCAGGCAGTTCAGTGCAATTGAAAGGAAGCATGTAAGTAAAATACCACAGTCTGCTCAGAGTGCAAGCTTTGTGCTCTCAGGGGAAGAATGCTTCTTGGGAATTCATGACACTAAAAGAAAAGCCTAAATGCTTCCTAGAAACCATTTTCATAATGGTCTGTGAAAGCAAATAGCTCTAAGATACTAACTCCCTGTTTCCATTGCTCTCTCAGGGAGTTGTGGAGTTCTCCCTTTGTCTCCTGTTTGCAAAGCTGGTGAGCTACACTTTCCTCTTCTGGCTTCCCCTCTACATCACAAATGTGGGTGAGTATTACAGGAAAGGGGTACAGAATTATGGCTGCAGAGTCTGCAAATATGAGCTTGGAATAAATAAGAAAATAAACATTACTGCTTCTGAAAGAGGCTTTCTCTGCTGCAGTAGCAGGGGAGTTGTAAGTCACCAAGCAGGTTTATGAATTCAGAGTTATGAGAGGGCATTTTCAAAACAAACAGAAGTATCTGGCTTATCTTCAGTAATTCCAGGCATAAATGCTCTTTGGTTCTTGCAAGCAAATCAAAAAGTTTTACTTTCTAACAATATTTTTCAAGATTGAAGTGTCCTATTAAAACATATATAAAATAATGTAAATGAGTTTCTTTATCTGTTCAGTACTGATGTTATGATTGACTTATACTTTTAGAGTGCAAGATGGACCAACTTTTTAGCAAGGTCTGTTGTGATAGGAGAAGGGATAATGATTTTAGACTAAAAGAGGGTAGATTTAGACTAGATACAAAGAAGAAATTTTTTGCAATGAGGATGGTGAAATGCAACAACAGGCTGCCCATAGAACCTGTGGATGTCCCATCCCTGGGAACATTCCAGCTCAGGCTGGATGGAGCTCTGAGCAGCCTGATCTCACTGAAGATGTTCCTGCTCATGGCAGAGGGGTTGGACTGGATGACCTTTGAAGATCCCTTCCAACCCAGACCATTCTGTAACTCTGATTATGAAAGTGGTAAAATTTCTCTTCCATCAAGAGTAACTGCATTCAAAAGTATTGCTGAATACCTACTTTTATTTAATTTGCACATCACCTTATTGTGGCTTATTCTGAATGAAGAATTCTGCTGTAAGATGCCTTTGCCCTGGAATTACAAGACTGCTGAGATTTCCATGCTTTGTAATCCAGAAATGAGATAAATGTTTTGCTTCTCTCACCAGAGCATCTTGATGCCAAAAGAGCTGGGGACCTTTCTACACTGTTTGATGTGGGTGGGATCTTTGGTAAGTTTTAATGTTATAGCACTTTTGATCACACCAGTTCAGGAAGGGCTCTGATATACACAGCTTACATATTTTATAGTTCATATTCATTATTTCTACTGAAGAAGAGTAGCAGTAAAGGTACTGAGCTGAGAGTGGTGTTGAAAAATGAAAATCTAGTAAAATACCTTCACAGTCAGTGCTACTGTGCAGTACAGAATAGACAAATTATGGAATCTTTTACCTCCATCAGCTCTGGCCCATGAGTCTTGGTCACCACCCATCAAAATACTTCCTTCTGTCAGTCTAACTTAAGAGAACTGTCTCTGTTTGTTCAGAGATGTGGATTTCCTGGGCACAAAAGTTAATAGCCACAGGTGTTTAGATTTGTTTTTTTTTCTTGATGCCTTATATAACTGTATGTAATAAAATTGGGAGATCATAATAATAAGGATTAGGCTATTCCTTTATAATTTTCAAGGTGACCACTGAATAAATTTTCATGCCAGTGTAGACAGTTTAGTTCATTTCCCTGGTTGCAGTGGGACATGACAGAGAACCAAGTTTTCTATTGCATGTGAGGAATTAAGAGACCAGTGAGTGGACACCAGAACACCAGCAGTAGGGCCATGTGGCACCTGGCAAAAAGGCTTTTTGCCTTGGATATTTGGAATAAATAATGAGGAGGAACAAGTGTCTGCTTCTGTTGTCTTCAGGTCAAAACTGGATGGGTTCATGAGGGTGTTGCTGAATGGCGTAACTATGCAGCAAAAACCAGTGGGTTCTGTTTCATGAAATTAAACTGATGTTTTTTGTGCAAAACACACCCTGAATGTTTTCCTCACACCTGTGTGTTCTTTCAGGTGGGATCTTGGCAGGTCTGATTTCAGACAGGCTGGAGAAGAGGGCATCAACCTGCGGAATGATGTTGCTGCTTGCAGCACCCACAGTAAGAGCCTGCCCCTGTCCCACAGCTGTGGCATCATTCCCTGGACAGTTCTCCAGGCAGCATCTCCCAGCCTGAATGTAAAGAGTCCAGACCAGATTGAAAATTGGCATGAAAAGTTGAGCAAGTATAGATATTGGGGCTAAACAAGCTAACAAGCTTGTTTACTAAACAAATCTAATCTATTTTTTTGTTGCAGAATATATGGAAAGTTTCACTGTCTTATAAAACTTGATTTTCAGTTATTAGCCAGAATTTTAGCTGCTCAAATGCTAAAATTTCTGAGCTGCAACTGTTGGAAAATCAGCAGATTGACATGAGAGAGACATTTTTAGTTGAATTTTTTTCGTGAGTTGTGTTCTGTGCTGTGTTGAAGCTGCAGTTGGAGAATTTAAAATTGAGGGGTCCCATAACACAGCCCTTCCTTCTGAAAGGACATAGAGGAATGGGATCCTACCCCTTATCTCCCTTCTGTGTCCAGTCAAACAGTCATTCTACTGTGGCCTAAAAGGGTTTAGTAAATCCTGGAACTTTCATGCAATACCAGCCAAGATATCTTGTAGTTAACATGGGGCAAATGGGAAAGCCAGGATTAGTCCATATGTTGGTATTCTGAGTGCTTATTTATTCTTTTTCCAGCTATACATGTTCTCTGCAGTCAGTAAAATGGGCCTTGAGGCTACTGTAGGTGAGTATTTTTAAATTATTCTGCCTAGCTTTCTGTGAACTTTTCATTTATGACCTTTGATGCTCTTTTCTTTTTTCCTTAGTTTTCTATTTTATCTTTTCCTTAGAGGAGGAAGTATGGAATCAAATTCTTTAAATCTGTATTTCAGGCTTTTTACATGTAGAAGTGGGAAGGTAGGTAGTGAGTAAGGGGTGGCAAGAGAACAGATCTAATTAATATCATTAGTCTTCCTGGAGCTTGTTGTGTCAGCACAGGCTTTTTTGTATCCCTTGTGCCAAATGTCAGAGATGTTTAAATATTGCCTGTAGTACTTTTGACAGCAGCATTAATTTTACTTGAATAGGCAGAATTTCACCTGTGGCTTTCTGTGTGTTACCTCAAACCAGAAATGGAAACAGGAGTGCTGGCAGTGGGGTCTCACCTGCCTGAAGGCCTGCTTCACTTTTAGGGTCCTCTGCTGCTGTACAAGGAGAAAAGGGACTTGGGGGTATATCTTGTGAGCAGCCCCTGCCCTCATGGTCAGTTTGGTCAAATATTCCCCTTTCTGTGCCTTCCCAGGATCAGTAAAGACCCTGGGAAGTGCTTTTGTCTTGGCCCCATCTTCTGGTATGTTTGAGAATTCACATCATGAAGTGAGCATTGAAAAGAGAGAGGAATGGATGTTGGTTTTCTTCCTTTCTCAATTCTGTATTGAGTCAGGGGAGCCAAGGAAGGATTGAATCACTTGGGAGCCATGGGCTGTGATGTCTCCTGTTGTTATGGTGAACAGTTTCTCATGCCACTCACATTTTCCTTTTTATTTTTTTTAACTTGGAACAGTGATGCTGCTTATCAGTGGTGCCCTGGTGAATGGCCCTTATGCCCTGATCACCACTGCTGTGTCTGCTGACTTGGTGAGTTTGGCTTTCCCTGTGACATTTGGCCTCCAGAGAGAGCCCTTTGACTTCTGCAGGGTCACCAGGGAAGGGGCTGCATTGTCCCAAAGCAAAGGAGCAAGGAGCTGGAAAATGGCAGTGCTGAACTCAGCCACTGAGATTTTAGTATGAATGAGTGCCATGCTTCTAAATTATTCTTGACCACTCACAAGACTGTGGGTGACAGCCCAGATTGAATCTGAAGGTTGCATGCAAAGCCAGGCCTCTGTACAGGTGCCTTGTCCCCTTTTATATTTTGCATTTTTAAATGACTGGAGGAGCTGTACCTGTGAGAGACATGAGCTGGTGATTTAATTCCCATCAGAAAGTTGTATCTGGCACAGACCTTAACAGAAGTAAAGATATGTGAAAATAAAAAGTCCAGGTACTTAAACTGCCAGCACTTCCAATAGGATCAGGTGAGCCAAGTCACAAATGCCATGTGAAAACATCAACATTGCTCAGCAGGGAGACTTTGGAAGTTCGTTTTGTAATGTGTTGGTTCTTCAGGGCACCAAGCAAGAGGCAGTAGTCCTCTTATTGTGTTAAATGCAGGAATGTTTTAAATACAGGACAAGGAGCAGGGCAGAAATCTCCAAGCATCCTCTGGAGCCCTGTCCTTGGCCTGGAGGTGTTGGCAGGACCAAGGTGACCCCCAGGCAATGCCCATTTCATCCTTGGCCTTGACACTGCAAGGTGCTCGAGGCATCTCCCCAGCACAGATGCCACGTGGAGGGGTGGGAGATGGGTGGTGCTGTCAGGGCTCAGGATGGGTCTGAGCCATCTCTGTCCCCCCAGGGTACCCATAAAAGCCTCAAGGGGAACTCCAGGGCCTTGTCCACAGTGACGGCGATCATCGATGGCACAGGATCTGTGGGTAAGCCAGGGCCACCTGCCCCAGCTCTAACAGGCTAAAACAAAGCATTTTCAGAAATCTGGGCTCTTCAGGTCACATTTGGCCAGGACTCAGAACAGTTTTGGAAATGGGGAATAGCATAAACTTCACCTGAAACCTCCAGTGGTCCCACAGCTGAGGGCAGGAGGAAGAGGGGGGAATCACTGTGATGCCTTAAGTTTCAGTTTTCATATTTTCCAGATTCTGTACTGCATTAGTATAGAACTCTGAACTTCATATAAAGTGTTAGCAAGTTCTCCTCACAGTTTAGTCAGACAAAACAATCCTTTTCCAGCCTAGAACCAAGGACACCGTTGCAGCTTCAGCCCCAAAAAGTGCAAACAACAGCGAATTGAGGAGAGCAATCTGGGAGGATGGGACTGCATAACCTGAAGCTGTAATTGGACAATTAATCCCAATACAGAAATGGACTAAAACTTATAAAATATGTGTGAAAACTCGTGACCATCTTGGGTGTAGCCTTGGCCAGGCTCTTGTACTGCCCAAGGTGTATCCTTTGAAGGCCTTTTTAATAAATCCCTACTTTATTCCTTTAACACTGTCCAGCCTCTGTTCCAGGTAGCCTTTCTAGGCATCAACTGATACTGGGCACAGACAGCAAAAGGAGATGGCACTGGGCTGTCCTGGGGTCAGGGATATTTTATTTATGCCCTCCATGTGGAAGGGAAAATGGAGTAAAATTCAGCTTAATACAGGATGAGCATTTTGTTGAGCCAAAGGCAGATGTTTATCACACATCTAAGTCTTCCAGCTTCCCATCTGTCCCAGTAATGTTTTGCATTTACTGGGACTTTTTAAAACATCAGGTAATACTGAATTAACTAGGTGGAAAAATGGATACTCTAATTCAGAATAACTACATTTCAGTACAGTGAATCTTAACATTGCACAGTTCTGACAGTATGTAATATAAAATATCAAAATATAATGCCAATATTATATTTTAGGTGCAGCTTTGGGGCCTCTCCTGGCTGGCCTTATTTCCCCTTCTGGTTGGAACAACGTGTTTTACATGCTCATGGTGGCAGATGCGTGTGCCTTGCTAGTAAGTCTAAAAATTTAGATGATGTGTATTTCCTCTGTGTTAAACTATCCCAAACTGCAAATTGTCCTTTTGCCATTTCAATATTCTGTGTTGTATTGGACTTCCAGTGGTGTGGGAGATTTTCAGTCTAACAGTGAATTTGCTTGTTTTGAAATTCTCATCTAATTTTAATCAAAAGTGCAGATCAGTTCTGATGAACTTCAATTCCTGAGCAAATAGCCAGCTGTTGATTGCTGGCTGAGCAGCTTAGAGCAGGCAGAATTGCAAGTAAAGCTTCACATTTAGACCTAGAAGTTGCCTCAGATTCCACTCACGGAAGAATCACTTCTGTTGTCTTTAAAGCCAGTTTATCAAAGCCATAAAAAACCTTTTCCTACATTGCTGTATCACCAAAATCACCCTGATAATAAAGCTGTTGAAAGTTAATACATCACATTTTCCAGATGGGCCCTGAAACAGCTGTACTAAATTAGATGAAGAACTGGCAATCCTGGCTTTTGACAGTAATCAGGAGCAGATGTTTGGGGAAAGAAGAGCACACAGGTGGTGGCTTGGTCCACTGAGCTCTGGGCTCCTGCAGAGGAGCTGAGAGTGTCAGACCATTCCCTTCCTGACACTAGAAAATCAGAAAGCCTATGAGTCACAACTAATGCTTTTTTTTTCTAAATTCAATTTAAACACCAACTTTAAAAGTAATTTTTTCATGTTTAGTAGTAATTCTCTGAAAATTAAAAAAATAAATTAAATAAGTTAATAGCTGAAGTGTGTTGTCACTGGTAGTCAGCAGCTTTATCCACAGCAGCAAATCCTGGTTTGTGCTTTAGTTTCAATACTGTATTTCAGTATTTGGTATTTCATGCTGCAGAGTGAGGCTTGGGAGGTTGTCATATTTTTCCTTGATAAAGTTCTCGTTGTTTTTCTTTCACAGTTATTGATTAAAATGAAAAAATGCCATCTTTCTTTGAGGAATCAATTAAAAAGCCTTTGCAAAGCTCTGGTTTTGAGAGGTTTGACTCTGCAGTTGCAATAAATCCTCTTTTGCATAACTGTTCTGCTTTTCCTGGTTTTTGCAGTGCAGTATGTGGATAACTGTGTTCAAATGTTAATTCTACAAGGATACCTGGAGGGGGCTTTATCCTCTTATGTGGTGTTCAGTTCTGTCATTTTTGGAAATAGAAAATATTTAACTTCTTAAGACATTCATACTTACGACAGTGAGCAAACTTATATTTATAATAGTGAGATTCTGAGGATAACATAACCTGAAAGTGAGGATCCCTGAGAGCTCCAATTCTGTCTTTAATGTACATGAGAACCATCAAATTGTATTTGTGAAGTTACTTTCCTGCTACTATCTCAATAATCCTTTTAAAGTGCACTTGAAATCCCTGATGCTGCACAGATAAACAAACGTGACAGTCTGTATTCCCCTTGACTAATTGTGGCATTAAAGCTTTTCACACACACAGTTGTTTTTGCAAATAGCAACTAAAATGCTTCCATGCTCCAGAATTTCTTTCTGACACGTTTTCTTGAAGCCTCGGGGTCCCTCTGCTGGTTTCTTTACACATTTGCTGGTAAAGTAGCCAGAAAACCACTGTGGTTTTTATAAAGAAATTGATCTCTCAGATGCAAAAAGAAAATTATTTTCCTCTTGCCTGCTTATTGTGAAAGCTCCTCTTCCAAACATTACTGACCATTTGTAAATCTTTATTTTTTTTTAAACCAGTTCAGCATTACAGGATAATGTTTCAAATGAGAAACTCTCCAAATAACAATGAATAATTCTGCTTCTTGTTTATCTGGATGATACTAAAGGAGATTTTGTGATTGTTTTTTCAGCTCTTACTCCGTCTTATCCAGAAGGAACTTCAGTGTCATGCAGATCACACCCTGTAAGTGTTTTCTATGGCTGCTGCTCTTTAATGACACCTTGAAAATACATTTCTAAGCTTTCCATATGTAGTCGTAAATGATCATTAAAGGTGGAAAAGACCTCCAAGATCAATTCCAACCTTTGTCCCATAATACCTAAATGTAGACTGGACATGTTAAGGCTTGTGTAGATCCATTTATGTTTGGTTTAATTCTGCTTCAAAAGAGTAACCTCAATTTGATGTTTTCAAACCATGGACATTTTAATTTAGAACATCTTCTTTTGAAAAACATCTGAAAACACACCTCTGTCATAGTCTCTTGTTTGTGGGTTTTTTGGTTTTTTTTTTCCCAAATATTTAATGCTCTATGGGTTTCATTATGCAGGTGGGGAATTGCCTGCCCTATGTTTAATAATAGTTTCAAATGTAACTTTTTCCAAAAGTTCTCCTTAATGAAAAGGGTGACTCTGAATTTACAGTATTTCAAATCAAGAAAAAAAAATAAATCCTCTGAATCCATACACAAAAACTAAATTGAGCCCCTTGATTGTGGATTTTTGGAGAAGTAAAACAGGGAGAATAGGAATAGAAAAATGCACAGCAGGGGCTGGATCCTGCCTTTTGGTGTCTGTTCTGCCTCACACCTCAGCTTTTCCTGCCTGGTTGCTTTCCTTCCCCAGGTTCAAAGAGCACTGAGCTACCAGAGCTGGGATGAGGAGTGTGCCAGTGGATGGAGCTGCTCCCTGAAAACTCCATGGGACACCTTATTCTGTATTGAAAGGGTCTCTGTGTGGTGAAGAGCCTTGCAGGTTTACTGGGAGCAGTGTGAGAGTTGGCAAATCCCTGAAGCTCTGTTCTTTGCACATGAATAAGTACCTCAGGATGGCCACTGTTCATCAGAGAAGAGATGGGGACTTGGGGAAGGTTTCAGCAGCACGCCTCAACTGAGCCAAAGAGAAATACCAAGTGCCTTTTTTATTTCTTTTGATAGGATGTTTTTAATTGAAACTATGAACTGTGTATTTGCCAACAATCAAGGCAAAGCTAGAGCAGGAGGAAGTTGAAATTTTAACAGTCTATGAGTGGCTGTCCCAGGGTCAGTGAGCAATGTGTCTCTGATGTCATCTTGTGTACACTGAGAGCATCACTTCATAGAGGACAGTATCAGCTGGTTGTTAAGATGTGCTGCTGTTAGGATTTGAAGCTGCTCAGACAATAATCACCTGGCTGTATTATTAGTTTTTAGCTACAGTGCTACTTCCCAAGGACAGCAGCCAGCCTTCTGGTAGCTTATAAAATAGAATTTACTCTTGCTGTGTACTGCAGCTAGCAGTTTTCACAGATCCTCTGGATGGATGTTAGTCCTCCATTAGGATTATGAAAAAAAAAAAAAAATAGTCCTAAGCAACAAAAAGCAGTTTATGAGTCAGAATTTCCAGTGGGGGCTCTAATGATTTTTCAGGGCATTATAAACTGGTTGTGCAAACATCATGGGATTGTGCTGCTCTGCTGGGCTGGGCTGACAGGAGAGGGGTTTCTTTGGGGTGGCAGAGAGCTGAGAGCTGTCCTGTGTTCAGCACCACAGGACTGAGCAGGGGGAGCTGCTTTGGTGCCCACTGGCACAGGGGTCTCTGCTGGGTTCCAGTGCTGGTGTGTGCACGTGGAAGTCATTGTCAGATCTGGGCCTTAATATCCAGAAATCTCTCTCAAGTGGCTCTGGGTTTCAGATTTGGAGCCAAAATATCAGAGAAGAAAAATTACCTGTGTGGGTGGTAGTTTGTAAGAGAACATTTGAGTACCTAGTGCTACCCAGAAAATAGATGGTTTAATGTCTTCAGAACATATCATTTCTTTGTACAGCTGTCTGCTTTGCAAACAGAATGTTTGTGATTTTATTTTTTTTTAAGATGTACAAAGCAAAAAGAAATCTTTTTCTTGTATGGGGTGTTTATACTTAGATCACAAAGATTAGGTAATTTAAATTGTGTGTTATCCTTAACTGTATTTATTCAAGCTCTAGGCCTTTGTCTTGCTCTATGCTCTTAAGTTTTGTGAGACAGTGCAAGAGTCTTTACACTTGATTAGCAAAACACTTTAAAAGCCCTGCAAAATATTCAGGAATGTCCCATCAGCTGCTGCTAATACTTAATTTCCAGGACTGTTTTGTACCTACTCAGTCTTTGAGGTGCTTCTGCTGGTTTGATCCAGCACATGCTTCATGCCTGACCTGGGCAGTGTCAGAATGGGCTCATTTTCCACTGTTTTGCTGAGCAGAGGTGCAGGGATGACCTCAGACCCACAGGGGCTTAGGGAAGGTGCCAGGTCCTTGCAGGGAGCTCTAGGAGGGTTCCTGTCCCTGCACTTATCTGGATGGAAGTTTGACTTCACACATTTTGAGTAAACCAGGGGAGATTCTCAACATGTGAACTCAAAAATCTGTGCTGTGCTTGGGCTGTGGTTAAATGTGACAGAATTGTGCAGCAATGTTACTTGAAAGGACTTCCACCCTCCTGGAATGGGAAACTGCTCCTGGAATGTCAAACTGCTCCTCGCTCAACCAGGCTGAAACAGCCTCTGATGTGGCAAAAATGACTTTGCAACCCCAAAACAGCTGTCCTGGCACAACTTCAATGCCTGTGTGGGGAGGGAGAGATGGATGGAGGACCTCTTTAGCTGGGGATTCCCATCCCCTTCCCAAAAATATGTGTAGAGCTTTATACTAGTTTACTGAAACAGTTCAAGCTCTGCAGTGCTCAGATTTTGAGAAGCTGTCCCCTGTGGACTGAAGTCTGATGTTAAAAAGCTTTTGGTTGTATTTCTGAAGATATTTAAGTGTGTTTGGGGTTTTACTTGTTGGGGCTGCTGCTGTTATTAATTTATTTATTTATTTGAATAGCTTTTGCACTGCGGTGACTCCGGTATGGGGTAATGGCAGATTACATTTCAGTTCCTCCAAGATACAAATTTGTTGGACAAAAAGATTTAGTTTTCTATTTTAAAAAACTCTAAAGGTTCCCCAAATAGTGAATAAGCTGTGTGTTTTGTTAGTATCAGGTGTCTATATTTGGAAATGGGCAAGACTGACAAAATTTTGTATGTAAAAATGTGAGTGACCAGTAGGTACAGCCAAAATTAAATGTGACTGCAGGGTTGGTTTTGTTGGGGTTTTTTTAATGGTGATTATTGTGAATTTTATCCAGTCACCATCCTGTGTTGAATAAAAATAGATTCTGTTCTAAACAGAGAAGTGTTAAGTATTTTATCTTTTACCATCTCCATGAAGAAATGCTCCATTTATTGGTTGGAAGGACAGACATCCCTGCTGGGACATTGTCTTAGTCAGGGGCTGAGTGTGGCTCCTGTGGTGACTTTTTTTGTTATCTGCTTTGCTTGCTCTTCAGTATTTATGGAATTGACATGGAAAAGCTTCATCCTTTCTCTCTAGCACTGATCATCTCCAACATTTATTGTCTTGGTTCTGTTAAAATGTTTGAGGGGTTTTTTGTGCCTCTGCCTGACATGCAATGTCCAAACCACAGCTGCACTGGGGAAAAACTGATTGGAAAGGAAACCAACTTCTGGTTACAGAAATTCTGATCAAAATGTGCCCAAGGTGCCTCCTAGGAATAGGCAAATTATAGCTGGGGTGCCTTATAAAAGAAGGGAGACTCAAATCCCAGTTTTTGTTCTGCCTGATGGGGGGAGCAGGTGCCTCCCTTGTGAAAATCTTTGTGAAAGCCCTGGCTGTTGCTGGACACGCTGAGGGGGGTTTGCCTCTGTGTGTAGGAAGGGTTTAAAGGGTGGGAAGAAGGTAAAGAAGTAGCAGGGACAGCAGTGTTGTGTTCATAACTTGCTTTGAGACTCCTTTTGCCTGCAAGTTCTACAAACCCACTCCATGCACCAAGACTTAATCCAGTTTGTTTTATTAGTAAGGGAAATTCCAGAAGGGATTCTGCCTTTCTTTAAGGAGATTATTGCATGTGCTTCTGGCATAACATCCTTAGAATAACAGTGGGAATCCTCCACGTGTGCTGTGCCAATGCTGTGCTGCCTCAGACTCTGCTGAACTCGTGTTCAGGCTCAGGTTCTTTGGTTTCTGCAGCAACTGATGCCTGGGGTGGTTTGTGCTGCTCAGGACTAGGCAGATGTAAGATGCTGTAAATTAAATCAGAGGAGAGAATTAATTTGGGGAAGATTGATCAGAATTCTATCAAATGATGAGGCCCAGGATTGGTAATGGTGGCATTCTCTGGCCTAAACTAAATTTATGGCCTGTGTATTATGTAAATGTTAGATTAGGTTAGATTATTTCATGATTTGTCCCAAGCTCTGACAGGATGTTCTGATTGCTCACCTATGCCCTTTTCACCTTGGAGCAAGGCTGGTTGGGAGCAGGAGATGGTGGGGACACGTCCTGCCCTGCTGTCACAGCCTGCAGGGGATGATGGGGACACGTCCTGCCCTGTGTCACAGCCTGCAGGGGATGGTGGGGACATGTCCTGCCCTGCTGGCACAGCCTGCAGGGGATGGTGGGGACATGTCCTGCCCTGTGTCACAGCCTGCAGGGGATGGTGGGGACATGTCCTGCCCTGCTGGCACAGCCTGCAGGGACTGCAGACTCTCCTGGGGGTTGTGTCTGCTGCTCTGGGGCTCAGGGGACCTTGAACTACATTTGCTGCTGTGCTGAGTTAAAAATGTGACTGACATCCTTCTGGCTGGGGAGAGGGAAGGGGAGGGTTAAACTGCTGGTAGAACTCAGCCTCGTGTCCAGTGACCTTAAGTGCTGGGTTATGGCTTCACAAGAGCTTAATAAACTGGGTTGTTATAAAGTGTTAGCCGTTTCCTCCTTTGTCTCCTTTCTTTTGGTTGTTTTCCAGTTTGGAATAAGGAGATAATTAGTTGATGCTTGGAGTGGTTTTTTTGGGCTTTTTTCCTCTGTAATTCCTTTGTCTACCAGTTCCCCTTTGTCTGCAGTGTAACATTGACTGCTCTGTAAACTGGGAATGCAAGAGCCAAACTTTCTTCAGCATATTTCAGGATCCTGCTCAACTCCTGCATCAGATAAGCTACAAAAATGTGTGCCAAGTCTCTTGATGCTGTACTTAACATTGAGGGTTTTAAGGATGTTTTCTTCACCTCATGATGATACTGGGGTAGGATTTCTCTCCCTCCTTCTCTTACAAAGCAGCTGACAAATACCCACATTTCCACAATATTCCCTTTGCTCCACTTGTGTGTTTCAGCAGAGGAGAACACTAAACCAACTTCACATGTGCTGCCATGTAGGAATGAACTTTGGAATGCTGTTACAAGGCTGGAGTTATTCTCAGTTTATCTGGTACCCAAACCCTGAACAGGTGGTCTGGATTTCATGGGTTATTCAGAAACCAGCAGCTGCTTCCAGCCTTGGGGCCAGAACTGGAAGCAGCCGCCTGAGTTCGTATGTTGAAACAAAGTGATCAATAATGTCTGAGTTCTCAGCTTCTCCTCCCTGTGGTGTGAAGGGTGGCTGGTGTGGGCAGCCCCTCACAGCTGAATGACACAGGCAAAACCTTTGGAAGAGGTGAGTTCCCTCTCAATCTCCCACCAAACACGCTGCTGTTGTTTCTGCTGCAAGGACAGGGTATTATATTCCAGTCTGAGTCACCCAATTTCACCACAGGCCACGTGAGGCTTCAGCTTAGTAAGTACAGCAGGTTCTGAATTTTATTCTTAAATTGCTCAGCTCATCTGGTTGGAAGCAGCTGAATGTTGTGTCCTTCTGTGGCAGAATCTGAAGGTTTAGTTTTATACTGAGAGGTAACAATGGGATTCAATTTAGCCATTGCTGTTAAAAGTCTTTATAAATCATCCTCTCCCTCTGGCTGCAGCTTTTCAGTTACATGAAAGGAAGAAAATATGGTAAAAAAGAACAGAAGAGGTTAAAAAAAATATCTCAAAAGCATACTCATTCTTCCAAATTTTGCTCACTTGCTTAGCACCAAGGGAGATCCACTATCAGAGCTGGTTTGTGTGTCTGCCTATAAATCCGTGCAGTTGCTGAAAGCAGAGAAAAATAGAAACCTTTGGGTTTCCTTGCTCTGATTTTCACAGTGGCAGTTCTCAAAATAGATGTCCCCAGCCCAAAAAGGCAGAGCCAGGGTGACTGACAAATCTGGGGTGCAGGCAGAGAAGCCCAAGGATGTTTGGTTTAGGACAGATACCTGTGTTACAGCTAAATTAGATAGATTAAATTCCCATACAAATCTCTGTTAGGTATATCATGAAGCTCTAAACTTACCCCAGGTGTCAGCAAATAATCTTTTGAGGAAGGTGAAATCCATCACCAGCAAAGCACCTAGAAATGGAGCTGGAATGGATGAAATCCCGTGAACATCTGAAGCAGAACTAACACAGGCATTTCTCAGAACAATATTCACTGTCATTCGAAATGAGACCTCCTGGTGGAAAGGTTGCAGATGATGTAAGCCTTACAGTAACAGGGAAAACAAAGCCCCCCTGTTTGCCTCCTTGAAATCCTCTAATGAAATAATGCATCTGTCAAAGCAGCATCTAAATGTCATTCCTCTGTGTCATCAAAAGGGAAATGTTATTCCAAAATGCAGACTGGTTCCCATACACAGGGTTTTTTCAGGCTTCCCAGACCCATAAAAGCAGTCAAAAGGTATGATTAGCAGCTCTGGTACATTCACCTTCTGCATCTCTGTAAACATCAGGAGCTGCCTTCTGCATTGTTTTTGCTGTCTCTGTTTTTCAAGCACAATTGGAATTGTCCACTTAAATGGGTTCTGCTTGGAACAACAGCAAAAAACACCCCCATGATAAACTGCCTTGCTGGTCTTATTTTTGAGGCAAAAAAAAAAAAAAAAGAAAAAGAAAAAAAAAAAAAAAAAGAAAAAAATGTTGGCCTCAGTAAACAATGTAGTGCTCTGTGCCTTCCATGCAAGTTTAGTATTCTGTGGCGTGACTCTGTTTTCAAGCAAGTTTGCCCAAGCAATTACTTTGTGAATTACAGTTTGATTCAGCCAGAGTCAAATCCTGGGTTGTTTTGGAGCAGCCTTTGCTTGGCTCTGCCTGTGCAGATCTCTGAGCTGCCTTGCAGCAGCTTCTGCTTGTGCTGGAGGCTGGGCTGGGATGCCAAGGGCAGGATGCTTTCAGAGAATGATCCTGAGTGATGGGTTTTGTGTCCCAGCAGGACTTGATCGAGTTTAAACCTCCTCACCTTTGGAGTGAGAGGCAGAGCTGGTTTCTGAAGCCAGCAGGCTCCCGAGGGATCACGGAGTGGATGCACCCAGGGAGCAGCAGAGGCAGCACTGGGGAGAAACTGGATCCCAAAGACACGAGGAGAGCGTGGGGCTCCTCTTGGGTAGTGCTGGGATATCTTAATCTCGTTGGAGGTTTGTGTATCCTTGCAGAGGACTCAGTGGGAATTCCTAAAATTAGTATTCAGCAATGCTCATGGTGATGTTTGTTGCAACGTGATGCTGTAACACGCTGGCAAGATTTAATTCACGGAGCCACCACCAGTCTCAGTGGTGTGTGTGTGTGTGTTTGAGGGGAAAGGAAGCCTGTTCATGGTGCAGGTTTTGCCTTCAAGCTTTGCAGAGACTCTTCCAGATATGGCTGTGCTCACAGACCTGCACACAACCCAGGCACTTCACTGAGCAGCAGCTCCTCTCCTCCCAACACAACTCCAGCCTCAGTCACTCACCCTGGGAATGTAATGTGCATGGCTGGGAGGAGGGGAGAGCAGCATGGAGAAATAAAACAGACCAAAAGCACCATTTTAGTAAGAGAAACAAAGTGGTGTGTTGCCTTTGGCTTTCTCCCTAGCGCAGCGTCAGGCACCGACACGCTCCAAAGGAAGCAGGGCTTGGGTTCCTCTGCAGGAATCCTGCTTGGCTGCTGAGGGATTGATTCTGCCCCTGGGCACAATTCCTTGGGCAGAGGGAGGCAGAGAGCTGGTGGTTCTGCTGGCAGAAGGGCTGGATGGCAGATTGAAGGGGGATTGATGGCACCCCTGGGATGAAGAGGGGCAGGGGAAGAGTGTGGAGCCCCTTCCTCCCTGGCAGGTGAAGACAGCGAGGCAGAGAGTGGGGAGCAGAGCACTGGCCAGAGGAGATGCTGGTGATGATGAAACAGCAGCAGGGGAAAACAAATGAGTAACAGTGCAGGAAAAAGGTGTGGGGTTGTAGAAAAGAGCTGGGCACAACGTTGTGCCTTTTTTAGTGGAGGGCCCCTGGGTTTTCATTTTATTTCTGTGTGTTTATTTCTGTACGTCCTTGATCTCAGTTCCTTGTTCCTGATCTCAGTTTCTTGTCTGAAAACCTCCTTCCTGCCTACTGGGATCTTTTAGGCAGGGGCTAAGGTACAAGCAGAGGAAAGCCTTCACATCCAGTGTCCAGGTTCTGGGGAAGCAGCTGAAGGTGAGAGGATAGGATTTAGATGAGGGGGGAATGAATTTGTGTGAATCCAGTGAAATCCAGTCAAAGACGAAGGAAAAGGAGAAAGAGGAGGATGAAGGACCAGGAAGGAGTCATGGCTTCAGCTGTGTTGTGACTGGAGAGGGTCCAGCCTCTAGCAAAGCCCCTCTGGAAGAAGCTTCTCACTAAAAGGTTTGCCTGGGGCCACCTCTAAGAAAAGGAGGGTGCAGGAGGGAAGGGGAGGCATGGGCTGAAACCCAGCACTGGGGAGAAAACCTGGGCTGTGTCCAATCAAATGGAGGCTGGAGAAAGCAGAGTTAAAAGTAATCAAAAAATAAAATAAAATTCAACTTCTGTATGAGGCACTCTCTCCCCCCATAAGCTACTTCCCTGTCATTTTCTGCATTACTTCAGCACTGCCCTCTCTCCTGACCATACCATTAATCCATGATGTTTACTGTTTCCTCAGGAAATTGGATTGTCTTATTGCATGAAAATCTCAGTTCAATTTTCCTCAGTGAGAGTTTCTGGCTCTCAGAGTTCTAGAGGGAACCTTATGTACCTGACAGGGATGAACAGTCAGGTTCAGTGAAGAGGAGACAACCAAAAAGAAGAGCCACAAATGTGTTATTTGAAGGCAGACAGTAATGATTTGTCATCCAATCTTTTGAGTTCCTTTGGTTGTGACCTGTGATTTTTGGAGATGGTAGGAACGCTCTGGAGAGTTGTGTGACTCCCAGGAAAAGTGACACTCAAGTACTCGTAATTTTGGGAATTAGTTAAAAATGTCCCCATTTCATGTTGGCTTCAAATGTTCTGGCAGAGCAGGTCAAACAGTTTCAGTGCTAATGGAGGCTTTTGTCATCTTTTTCACATGGATTCTGTGACGGTTTTTTGGCCTCCCTCCCTAAAAGCTGAGAGACTCTTTCAACTCTTCTATTGAGAAAATGTTCTTCTACCCCATAATGGAAACAGCCCTGCACAAACAGAAGGAAAATGAGAAAATACCTACATCACAGAAAAAATGTCACATATCTGAGAGATTATCTAGCTATGAAGACTGGTATTTTGAAAATGTTAACATGGAAAGTTAAATTCTTAATGTACTGCAAAGAATTGTACAGAGTCTGCTTGACCCTCCAGGAATTCCACATGACTGGCTCTGAAAGGATGCAGCTGAGGGACAATCTCCCACCCACTGAAAAGCAGCCCCAAGCAGTGAAACCCTTTGCAGACATTCCTGCTGCTGTGCTGATGTTGGAGGGGGTGATCAGCAGACAAGGAGGCTCCCAGGGGTGAGTCAGGCACGCAGCAGTGATCACCTCCAGCTCTGCCCATGCCAGGTCTCTGGCCCAGACACCCCCTGTCCCCAGCTCTGTGAACTGTGGGACAGATTGCATCAGGCTGGCACCAGGATCAGCAGCCCTCAGCCTTTGGGTTGATCTTTGGGTTGCCAAGATTTGGGATGTCTGAGATCTGCTTGTCAGGGCGATGGAGGAGCTGATTTACAGTGAGTCACTGCACAGCTCCGAGCTGCTCACATGGCAGCCTCCCAAAACAGGCAGCTGAAGTAACTTCACTTTCCTGCACCACATAAAATGCCAGGCAGCTTTCTTCCAGTGGAGCTATACATCCCTTCCCTCCAGTCTGGGATCATGGGCTGCAGCCCCTGCTCAGACTTTGCTGCCAAGAGCATGAGCCAGCCCTGCCCAGTGGAGGGAATTGATTTTTCCACTTCTTGGCCATCATCCCTCTAAATGATCTACTGGGTGACTCCAGGCACACTTAATTTCATTTATTTTTTTCTCATCAGCTCTTGAAAGTTCCAGTGGGGTCTCTTAATTTCTTCCATAACCTTATGAAAACACAGCTCTGAGAGCTGAGCTTTCCCAGCAGCTCTGCTCCAGGGATGCAGCAGGGTCATTAGCAGCCAGCTGGGGCCCCTGGGTGTGTGTGTGTGTGCTTTGCCCTGCAAGCTCCACGTCCTGCAGAGTGCCTGGGACAGGATTCTTGGCTCTCTCCTGCTTTAAAATGAAAGCCTAGGAACAGACAGCTGGATTGAGGAGATGGCAGTGGGAAACCAAGGGGTAGGAAATGGAAAGCAGAGAGGGAAGGGGGGCTGGAAATCAAGCAGAGAGGTTGCAATGGAAAGGAGAGCAGCCAAGGCTTTCTGTAGGCACAGCATGGCACAGGGCATGGAGATTCCTGGGGTCCTGTGGCTCCTGGAGGTGATGGAAAGTGGAACCAGGGTGGAGGGTGGGCTGTGCCAAGGACCTGGCACCTCTGCTATAGGGAAAGGAAATGCTTGTGGAGAGTGAGCTCCTTCCACATCCAGCAGGGGAAGGCAGTGGGTCTGCAGCACTGGGAGCCCTTCAGGAAACCAGCCTGGCACCTGCCAGGTATTGCAAGTGCTGCAGAAAACAGATCACTGAAAAAACTGCTAACGTAGAACAGGAGAAAAAAGGGTTTTTCCCTCAACAGAAAAAAAGAGAAAAGCCAAGAAATGCCAGATGTTGTGTTGGACAAGTGCTTTATGAGTGCTTTATGGCTTGAGTCTGCTCTTCTCCGAGCCAGCACTGCACACACAGATACTTGTGAGGTACCAGGGATGGCTGTTTTCACTTCCACAAGATCTGAGCCTATTAACTGGCTCTGAGTGTTGAGACACAGCAAGAATTACTGGTAGGCACCAGAATTTTCCCTACAGCTGTAAAGAGAAAGAAGGCAGCATTATCACCAGGGTGGCTGGAGTGAAGAGCAAAGCTGGCTCCTGGGTGAGTAATCCCACATCCCCACCCACAGAGCTCTGCTTCTGCACCCCAGTGCCCCAGACCAGCCACGTCAGATGTCACAGCTCCCTTCCAGCCCACGTTCCTGGGGGTTTGCCATGGAAACCAGGATGACAGCCAGTGTGGCTGCACTGTGTGGACTGGGGTGAGCAACAGGACCCAAAAAGGGGGCTGGAGCCAGGAGTGAGGTGCAGAGCTGTGCTGCTCAGTGGGAAAGGGCCAAACGTCACTTTCAGGGTGTTCAGGGCCTGTGTGGACAAATTCTATAAAGGTCCCAATATTAATAATCAGTCATTCTCTAATTAACATTCAATGTGATCACTTCCAGGACTGGGCCTGTGGAAATCTGGCAGTGTGTAAAAGAAATGTGCAAAGAAATGAGGTAAAATTTCCATGTGCAGCACGCCATGTTCTTCCTGTGGGTTTGTGGAGATGAGTGAGAGCTGGGCTGGAAAGGTCAGTGGTGCTCTGCATGGAGGAGCTCCCCCTGCCTCAGCCACCACTTGGCTGTTAACAGCATCAATCAGAAAGTTAATTCCTGCAGAAAGCCTGCATGACTTCAGGTCTGTGGGGCAAAAATTATTGGGAAGCATTATTTTTGCTCTAGAAGCAAAAATGGCTAAACACCAAAGAGGGTGAAAAGAGGGAGAGAGGACTGAGTGAAGTAGGGAGAAGAGGAGCTGTGGGAGGGAAAGGAAAACTTTCCCAGCTCCAGGGGCAATCTGGAATTTTGGCAGGTTGGAGCATGGAGAGGTAAAGCAGAAGGTCAGGGCCCTGTGGGGACATGGAAACAGACAGACACATGCAAGGGACCTGCAGCAGAAGGGATTAATGGGCAAAGAAAGCACTTGAAGGCTCAGATATGGAACTGGTAAGGAAAAAAACTGATTTCATAGAAATGCTATTCTCTGTTTTTAATTCTAGGCAAACTTTTTCCAAAGTGCAAAATCTTTCACTGGAAGTTTTACATTTTCTGGCTCTTTTCCCCCCATTTCAATCCCTCTGAAGACCCTTGCTGTGCAGTTCCCAGTCTGGATGTGCACACAGTGAGTTGCAAGGGGCGCTGAATTTCCTGACTGCAGCGAGAAAACCTGGTTTGAGAGAGGCTGAGGGGTGAGTGACCCCAGGATGGGAGGGGACAGGAATGGTGCCACCCCACCCCAGGCCTGCATGGAGAGTGACTTGAGCAGCCCCTTTTCATCCTTAAAGCTTCTCCCTCGCCCTCTGAGCAGGGTTTGCAGCAGGGGGAGATCTCAGCCTGTGCAAAGCCAGCCTGGCTGAGCTGTGCCTCCACAGCAGCGAGTCCCAGGGCAATGTGGGATCTGAACATCCTCTGGTTACTCCTTGGAAACCCCTAAAAAAGCTGCCTCTGCACCACCCACACGGAGCTGATGCCAGGGCTGGGAGACAAAAGTGCCTTTTTCACTCCTTAGGAGAACCCCCCGGGGTAAGTGACATCTGGCTGGGGCACTGCCACATCCCTGGGCCCAAGGCTTGGCCCTGCAGCTCTCCAAAAGGCACATTCCAGGGCTGGAGTGTACAGAGGGTGTTGGCCTCAGTAAACAACATAGGGGAGGCAAAGCAGAGCTGTGAAACACCTGATGTGGTCAGGGGCACAAGAGCCTGGTACTGCCCTGAGCTGTTCCTCAAAACATTCCTCTAGGGCAAACGATGGAAAATCCTTGTCTGGCACTGTACTGCTTGGATTTGGTCTTGGTTTGAAGGATTTGATGGGGTAGGATAATGCTTCCCAATAATTTTTGCCCCACATTGCCCAGTGTATACTGAAATAAGGAAACTCTGGGAGGTTAAACCAACTCAAGGCAGGGATCTGCTGGAGCTGCACACACTCTTTAATGAATATTATCTTTTGTCTTCTTTCAGGCTTGGTCTTAAACTGGGCCTTTGATTGCATCAAGCTTTTGTCATAATTTCTGAGTACTCAGCTTTTGAAGATTCACTTCTGCATGAAGTTCTTGAAAAGAGCAATAGTCAGCAGTTTCACAGCAAAGCAGTTTTTCCAACAAGTATTAATGCAATTAGGGAGAGGGGGATGTGTGCTGGAGCTTAAGAAACACAATTTTAAACACAGGGAGAGTAGATAGGACAAGGACAGTGGAGGGGCAGGACTAGGATCATCACCTGGATTTCAGAGCTTGTCTTTTTGCTGGCTGGAGAAACTGGTCACATACAAAAAAAATTGGAAAGTAGATTCTCACCAGTGTGAGACTCTGATCATTAGATATCTCAGGGATGTGTGGTCAAATCCTGAAATGCACCAGTGGTGTTGTCTGACCACTCCTGGAGGGGGTGATCACAGTGGGAGAGCTCAGTATCCTCCTCTACAATCCCAAATGTCCCATGTGCATCCCCCAGAGTGAGTGCTCTTGTTGTCTCTTTCCAAATGGCTGCACTTCTGTCATCATGGCCATCTTCCTCAGGAACCTGCTGGGTCAACCAAGTCACTCAGCAAAACAGGATTAAGGCAGTGCTTAGCAGAGCAGAATGATAGGTCCCAGAGGTCCTGACTGCTGTGCAGAAGCAGTGGGGTCGGTGGGGAAGGGCTGTTGAAGTGGAGAAGCTGTAGTTGTGGGGATCACCTGTGGAATAATCCAAGGGATTAGCCTCTGGGATAGTTTACAGGATAGTCTGTGGGATAGACTGCAGCACAGCCCAGAGGATAGTCCAGGGGGAGTGGGGCATGGGACAGGTGTGGCACAGCTGAGGGACAGCCCACAGGACAACCCCCAGCATACTCCTGCAGTGCCAAGGGCTCTCCTGAGAGACTTCCAGTGCCTGCTCCAAGCTGGCAGAGGAAGGCTGTGAAGCCAAGGCTTGCACTTCCCAAAAGAGCCGCCATGCTGCTGGCTCTGAGAGCTTTACAAGCACCACTGGCTTCAGCCTTGAGGGTCAGCCCAGCTCTGCCTCCAGGCAGCTCTGGGACCCGCTCAGCCCTCCGGCCCTACAAATCCCCTTTGCAGAGAGGCAGAGCCCTGTCTGCATTTCCAGGGGCAGCAAACCACAGCCAAGGACAAGCCACAGCCAAGGACAAGCCACAGCCAAGGACAAGCCACAGCCAAGCCCCCTGGCCTCTGCTGGGGTCAGTTTTGTCTCTCTCTGGCTGCAGAGAGGGCTTGGGGCAGGCAGGGTGAGCAGCACCGACCGCGCTGCCCCAAGCCCTGCTCTCCCAGCCCGCACAGCACGGAAGAGGCCAGGAAAGGCTTCTGCAGCCCCTCCATCAAAATCCCCAGGAAGGCCAGAGAGTTCCTGCCGGCAGGGCGGGCTGTGTGCGGGCTGTGCAGCCCCTGCTGCCCCCGGCTGCGGGCACTGCGGCGCGGCACAGCCCGGGCACGGCCGGTGGCAGTGGGGAGCACCGCCGGGGCTGCGCTCCCCCTGCCTTCCTCAGCAGAGATGCCTTTGCCGGGAGACTTCGCTTCCCCTAAATAACAAATTCTTTCACTCCGGGGGCGGCACGGATGGTGGTGGGCGAGAGCATGGGGTTTGTGCTTTCTTCGTGCTGTTGGAGCTCACAGGGGGGGAAAAGCTTCTGCTTTTTCCTTCTGTCCTTGTAATGATAAGGGGAGGGAGGTGGAAATGGAGCTGCTGAGTTTGGATTGAGACGGTCCAAGCCCTGGCTGGCAGTGGGTGTCTGAAAGGACACTTCAGCACAGGGCATTTCCAAACGGGAGCCTGTCACTGTGCAAGCAGCTCACCAGGAGAGGCACTAACTAATAATTACGGTCCTATTTCATCGTAAAATCAAATTATATCTCTCACCACCCCGATGAAGGGGGTTTTTCCTCCTTCGC
>VZRH01006341.1:68527-83533 GCA_013397555.1 Urocynchramus pylzowi
CGGGAGATAAATGCCACTTGATCTTGTGCATAACCTGAGCCGGTCAGTCCCAGGGTCAGAGCCCGAATGCGGATGCCCAGCAACTCTCAGCCTTAAAGCCACGAGGGGTTGTTGCTATGGGAATGGAGAGGGGGCTTGCAGGCAGCATCTGGAGCCTGTGTCTTTCCCTGTCCGAGGCAGCTGGATTCGGAGGGAAGCAAAACTAAAAGGAGGTGGCAGAGAGAGACAGAGGCACAGCAAAATGCATGCATGTTAGAGGAGGGACCTTCCCAGAATGAGAGTACAGTGGGATACAGAAGAGCGGGGACACCAAACTGTCAGGCAGCGGTGGCTCGGCTGGGTAGGATAGACCTGATTTTCCGCTCTGATTGACACTGGGAACAAGTCCGGTGAGAGCCCAGCTGTAGCAAGATGGGATCTGCCTCCTCCACTTACCGGCCCAAATGTATTTATTTGGACATTGATGGAAGAATTCAAAAGGTACTTTTGCTGTTTTTCACCGGCGGCTGCGGCGGCGTCTCCCGCACGGCCGATCCCAGACGCGCACCCAGCGGGCTCCGCATCCCTTTTCCAGGGGAAGGGGGGGATCCTGCGTGCCTTCTGCTTTGTACACGGATGTTTATTTAAAGGGGAAGGGGAGGCTGGCAGAGGGGAGGGCTGGGCGCTGCCAACACTAAGTCGCTGCCAGCTCTCCCTGCCGGCGCGGGGATCCTGCCTTTCGCAGCCGCGTTGGCTTCCCGGAGCAGCGTCGCGCCGTGTTTACAAAGTTTAGCCCGGGGCGAGGTTCCCCCCAGGCAGTAGGAGCAGGGAACACAGCGAGCCGAGCTCCTTGGAGGCTGCTCTGCCCGGGGCATCTGGCTCCGGCCGAGCCGGGTCGGGCCGGTGCCCGGCTCTCCGTGCCATGCCGCCGCTCGGCCGGGGCTGCGGGGACCCCGCCGCCTCTGCCAAAGTTGCTGGAAAATGCCGATAATTAAAACTTTCCCTGCCGTTCGCCAGCCGGGTTTGGTTAAGCACGGTTCACAGCGCAGGCAGAACTGCGGGAGAAATGTGTCCTGGCTGAAAGGGAGAGCTCGCACGCTGTCGAGCTGACAGCCCACTGCTTTCAAACAGAAACAATGCCGACGCCTTTCTGCAAGTCTTATTTTCCCCCTCCCTTCTCTTTGTCAGCAGTTCTTTGGCCGCAAGCCAAGCGCCTTTTCTGTTACAGAGAGCTGCTGAGAGGCTCCAGAGCAAGTAAACTCTGATTTGCAAAATTCAGATCGCTCGCGTCTTCCTGATCTAAATTTTCGGCTCACCCGATCTCGCCTTTTGGTTTTAATTTTGTAAGGAAACAGCAAGGGTGCCCTGTCCCTTCCGTCCCCTGTGCTGTGAGTGGATGGAGAGCTGGCACTCACAGTCCCATCCCACCACACACGCCTCCAGCCCCCTCCGCCACTGCCCTGGAGACCCACGGCCACCGCTCAAAGTCGCGTCCTCAGGAACAGGACCTTGGAGAATCCAGATCTGTGCCGGATTCCCCAGAGAAAGCTGCTCCTCTTGATCCATCTTAGACGTAGCTTAGTCGTGATGGTGATCCCTGTGCTGCCGTGAGATTGTCCCTGCCGGCTCTGCTGAGCTGAGGGCTCTGATTCCCTTTTTCCAGGGTTTAATAAATTGGTTGCCTGGTGGCCCCCCGAAGCATGGATAGAGTGGAGCCTCCTGGTACCTGTGCAGTTCAGTACAAAAACTGTTTTGGCATTTCAAAAGGGTGGTGAGTGTTTCCATAGATGTCGGTAATGCACAGTGTTTGTCATCTATGCTGGATTTTTAAAAAATACAGCGTTTCTCCAACCAGCCTCTGGAGAGTACTTTTAACACTAAAGGCACAGGAGAGGCACAGTCACAGGGGCAAGCAAATGCAAACTCAGGCAGCATTAAGGGGGTTTAATCTCGGTAAATGTTAACTGTTTCTTTTGTCAGATGTAAAATCCCGCCCGTGTAATGTTTGGAAGGATTCCTGAAGTAAAAATGCCGTGTAAATGGGGTTCACCCAGCGGTAAGCAGGGCATAGCTGAGATTCTCCTGCCTTCTCAGAAACATCATTAGAAAGAAGCAGAAGGGAGGGGGGGGCGGGAAAAGCAGCAGCCCTTAATCTTCCAAGGAATGCAGCAGTGGAGGCTTCTAAAGGGAACTCGTTAAACCAATGCTAAGCTTCTTGTCGACCAAAAACGCGGAGCGAGCCTCATTATACCAGCTCTTGTTGAGTTGTAAAGGGCTCAGCTCCATCTGGCCCTGCTGGGCACCGTGCGGCAGCACCGAGCATCCTACCCCAGCTCTGCGTGTGGTTGCTGCTGTTCAGAGGCAATTCCTGTGTCTCCATGGCCTCATCCTGAATTTCCACCGGTGCTGCCGCAGGGTGTGCTGTTGACTTTGGGAGAAGTGGTTTCACCTCGGCGCCGGGGTAAAGGAAGGGACAAGCCCGGCCCAGGGTGCCGCACCCTCCCCCGGGACCCTGCGCCCTGCAAAGTGCTCTGCAGCAGGGAGTGGAGTTCAGCTAAGTAGGTTTGTGTGTTGGCAGGTCCAGAGGGGCACAGCAGGGAGGGCAGAGGGACCTGCTGGTTACGAAAGAAGAGCTGGCTGGCTTTGAAATCCTTCCCAGTAGTTATTAAAATAAAGGAGGCACCATCAGCCCGCTTGAAAGCTGGACCCCGCCGGTGCCAGCACGTCCCAGAGGAAGGGCTGAAGTCCATATCTGCCTCTCACAATATCCTTCTGGACAAAATGTGCAGCCCAAAACCTCCAGCCCACAGCTGGATAACTGTGTGGAGTGCTGGATGAGCAGCTGGCTCACAGGTCAGGCACAAAGGGTTGTAGTGTATGGGGTGACATCAGGCTGGTGTCCGGTCACTGGTGGGGTTCTGGAGGGCTCCTGTGCTTTTCAACACCCTCATCAACAACCTGGACACAGGACTCTAATGAATACTAAATAATTTTGCTGGTCACACTAAATTGGGAGGAGTTGTTGGCTCCCTCAAGGCCAGATAGGCCCTGCAGAAAGACCTTGACAGATCTGAGGGCTGGGCAATCACCAACTGGATGAAGTTCAACAAGGGAAAATGGAGGATTCTGCACCTGGGATGGCGTAGCCCTGGCTGTGTGCATAGACTGGAGGGTGAGATGCTGAAGACCAGCACTCAGGAAAGGGAGTCCTGGCTGATATTTGAATATGAATCAGCAGTGCCCTGGCAGCCAGGAGGGACATCCCAGTCCTGGGGCCATCAGGCCCAGCATCACCAGCCAGGCAAGGGAGGGGATTGTCCTGCTTTGCTCTGGGCTGGGGCAGCCTCACTTCAGGTGCTGGGGACAGTTTTGGGCACCACAATATAAAAAAGTCATTAAACTATTCAAGAGTGTCCCAAGGAGGGCCATGAGGAGGGTGAAAGGCCTTGAGGGGAAGCTGTATGAGGAGCAGCTGAGGTGGCTTGGTCTATTCAGACTGGAGAAGAAGGTCAGAAGGTAAACTGACCTTCCAGAGGCACAGCCAGGCACAGAATTGTCTTCACCAAAGCTGACCACAGCTTTGGGCTGTCCTGCAGTGGGCAGAGTTGGCTGAACACCTCTCCAAGCTGGGGAAGCTTTAGGAGGGACCTGAGGTGGCCCAGCCCAGCAGACTCCACCCGTGGGACCCCAAGCTGGCATGGTATGGTCATGCAGGGGCTGTGGGAGGGGGAAGATCAAAGGCTGTGGGATTACAGCCACACTCCAGGGCTCTGCACAAGCCAGCTTCCAAAAGATCACTTGTTCTTGGAGCTGAGGGAAAAATGAAATTGCAGTGTAACCCTCTTCCTATCCAGCACCCATGTCAAGGGATGCACACCTGGGGGAAAAAAGGATGCACACTGGGGGGAACAAGGGATGCACACTGGGGGGAACAAGGGATGCACACTGGGGGGAACAAGTGCTGCTCAGTTTATTTATTTCTAAAGGATCTTCTCAGCCAGCAGTCCATCACCCACTTGCTTGGACACACACCTCCCTCTGCACTTCTCAGGAGCACCTGGGGCTGAGCACACAGGGAATCACCTCCATGTGTCAGCCCTGCCACAGCTTGCTCTGCTGCCAGGCACAGGAGAGGACAGCAGGGCAAGGGGAAGCCCTGCCTGTGCTCCATGTAGGATAAGGTGATCTCAACAAACCACCATGGACTGGGATTTCTCCTAGTTCCTGGAGTGCCACTAGATGGGGTCAAGCATCCAAACCCCCAATATGAGTGGAGAAATGCCAAATTTAAGCCAGATCTGGCATCTTATTTTCCTTCATACTATTATTAACCCTTTGGCTGCATTTTGAAGAAAAATTTCTATTGAGTCTGTTTTGAATTAAAAATCCACCAGGGAAAAAAAACGTTCCCCAGCTCATGCCCAATCTTTTTTTCCATGGAGAAACTACTGGGAACATTTTCTTTTGACCTTTGAGATTTAAATGGTAGCAGAGCAGAACCAGCCAGTGGCCTTTTTCCCAGCAGGATGGCTTCATGGCTCTCCTTTTCAAATGTCACAGGGTAGTGGCTTTGCTTGCAGAGTTTCAAGGAGCTCATCTGAGAAAAATGCTTGTTTCAAGAGGATTTCTCTTTCCAGTGTCTTAATCAACATCATATTTGTAACAAATATGGAAAATCAGAGGGCTACAGAGCTTGAAATAACTGGAAAAAAAAGAAGAGGACTGTTGCCTTTGTCAAGGATTCTATGAAATCACTCAATGACTCAATGGTATTTTCCTCAGAAAGCAAGTAAAGAATTTTGGAGTAATTTTGCTGGTTTATTGGGTCATTCTGGATGTTGAGCAGAAAATTTGCCTTTTTTTTTTTTTTTTTCCCTCAAAAATGCATTGTGTTCAAGCTTTCTGGGTGTCTGCTGACCTGACTTGTGTTGCAGGACACTGAGCCACCCACAGCCATTGTTCCTCTTGGCCCCAAAGAGGTCCCCAAAGAACAGGACAAGGCTCAGACTGAGCTTTGGTGCCTCGAAACATCAGCGCGCAGGAATCGCTTCTGTCACGTGAGCTTTTCTTTTCAATTACAGCAGCAGCATCTGTGGTATAAATGCCCAGATTCTAGCAAAGCCAACAGATTTTTCCAAGGCTCACCAGGCTATTTTTAACCTGCAAAACTGGATTCAGATGAAAAACAAAACACAGCAGAAAAAATAATGGCGTGATGATCCCTTTGAGGCGATGAAGTATTTTTGCATCCCCATGACTCTTTCAACACAGCAAGGCAAGCCAGTGGACCCCATGCTGTCTCTGTTTCAACTGAGGATTTAGGGGAACACCCTTCCAGCTGCCAAACACCAAAGGGGTGCACAGGATGGGTGTTCATGGCAGTCAGGACATGGGCACCTCAGGGGGCTGCTCTTTGCCACATCCTGCTTTAGCACGGTGAGCCATAGGAATGTTTTTGTGGGATCAAGGCCATTTTCTTAATGCTGGCAGAACTCTGTGGGTGTGGGAGGGAAAAGGTGGAACAGCCTGAGTCGGGCCAGGTCTTGTCTAACCTTGGCTTTCTCACTTTAGCTGGCCTTGGTGAACTCGAGGTGGCTGCTTGTTCTTGTTGTAGAGCAGCACGAAATGAGCAGCAGGTTCCTTGAACTCTGTCACATTGCAGCACATGAACATTTTAAGGAGTAAAAAAGGCTTCAAACCATGCTTTTAAAAACATGAAAGATAATGTCACACATGGGCCTCTCTCTCCTCTACTCCCCCTACTCCTTCCTTCCCAGTGGGGGCTCCTCAGAGCATTTAGGGGACCAACTACAATCCTATAATCCCAGCACAGCTCTATAATTCCAGCACAGCTTCAAAATTCTTCCACACCCATCACCCAGCAAGGCTTGCTTACTGCTGTTTATCTTTGTGAAGACACACTCAGTATATTGTATTTATTACAGTTTATGTTCACACTAGTCCAGACAAAGTGTAAGTTTAACACTCTCAGTCTAACACTTTTCTCATAGGTAACTCTGGTGTTACCTAAGGGTTCAAACCAGCCAAATATAGCTTATTCTCCTCATAAGCAACTCTTCTGGCTCCTCACAAACAAGACAAGATCATTCTGTTTTTAGAACTGATGGCTTAAGATGTAGCTTTCATATTTTCCAGATTCTGTACTGCATTAGTATAGAACTCTGAACTTCATATAAAGTGTTAGCAAGTTCTCCTCACAGTTTAGTCAGACAAAACAATCCTTTTCCAGCCTGAGGACCAAGGACACCGTTGCAGCTTCAGCCCCAAAAAGTGCAAACTAGAGCAAATTGAGGAGAGCAATCTGGGAGGATGGGACTGCATAACATGAAGCTGTAATTGGACAATTAACCCCAATATGGAAATGAACCAAAACTTATAAAAGTGTGAAAAGGTGTGACCCAGGAGCCCATCTTGGGTGTAGCCCTGGCCAGGCTCTTGTACTGCCCAAAGTGTATCCTTTGAAGGCCTTTTTAATAAATCCCTACTTCATTCTTTTAACACTGTCCAGCCTTTGTTCTAGGTAGCCTCTCAAGGCAACAGATCCTTCCTCATGAACTTGCTTGTATAGATTCAAGTCAGCCTTTGCTGGTCTCTCCTCAAACCTGCTTTTCCTCACTCCATTAATTAACATTCTCCTTCTAACAGTCCTCTATTACCAAGTCAGTTCCAATGTCAGACTTTACTTGTGTGAGCAGCTTGGAAACAAGCAGCTTCACTCACAACCACGGAGTACATTTGGTGCTAAAGCATCCCTATTATCCAGTTTACAAAACAACTCAAGCCTCATGCCTTCGTGTGCTGCAGGGTTAATTGCACTCAGTACCCCATTAGCAGCAAATGTGTGCCCTTCTTGAGTCAAGAAAAGCCAGAATATAGACATTTTTGTTGTTTATTAAAGGTTGAAATACTTTCATGATATGTTTTTATTTCTGCTGCAGAAGATAGGGAACTTTCAGCCTGGCCCCTCACAATCAGCCTTGCTGGTTCCTGGTTGTGTTCTGCCATTAATAATTAGTACTGACAGATGGAATATTTGCAGTATGCCCCTTAGCATAGTCAGTAGGTTCACAAGTCTCTCTTGAATGTAATCTCCCTTTTTCTATGAGCCCTTATGACTCTAAAAATTACTGAGATCCTTCTTTGCTCACAGTGGAAGAGCCAACCTCTGTTGGTTGCTGCCCCTCTCAGTGACAATCTCGAGACTGTCCTGGGCTCACACACCTATGAGTGCATTGTTGACATTTTTCTTTCTTAAAAAGAGGAAAATCTCTTTTCCCACAGCTCTCTTTTCAGGGATGTTACATGGGTGGGAATTGTGACTTACCACATGCCACCTGCCTGGGGATCCTGGTATGTCAGCTCTGTCTGGCAGCTCCTGTTTCTTAATTTAGGGCAATGTATAGGGAAACGAATGGGATTGACCCCAGTTAACCACAGAAATCCCAACGTGAGGGATGGCTGCTCCAGGAGAGTCCTGCAGGCTCCCCTGTAGTCCCTGGGGAGGAGGGTGGCATCCCCAGGGGATGACTCATCCCATCCTCGAGGGGGTTTTGGAGACATGTGGGCTGATTTGGAGATTGTCCTCCTTTCCTGCTGGCAGCAGAGGGCACCTGGCAGAGAGGCACTCGAGAGATGCTGAGCCTGTGGATGGTTAAAATTACATCAGACAAACCCCACACGGACATTTCGTGTTGAAATGAACATTCTTAAGCCACATCCCTGCCCAAAGCTGTGTGAATCAGCAGGATTACAGAGCTGTGGCTTTTGGGGTAAAATATCTGCCACACTTCTCATCCTCTATCAAAGTCAGTGTTTGAAGAGCTCGGGGGAGTTTTCATTTTTGCTCAGACCCTCAGCTGAGGGCTCTCCTGTTTTCTCCCCCACACATGGACATGCACACATGCTCTGGTTTTCTGTTCTTCTCTTAGAGAAGCTCCCACTGCATCAAACAGATGGCAAATCTGGCAGACTATCTTTAATGCTCCTAACATTCGAAGCTCAGATAAATGAGTGGTTTTCTGAATATCAGCTGTTAATTAGTGCCAGAAATAAAAAAGGAGACTGAGAGTTTGGGTCTAGTTGGGCTGATGCTATGTTTGTATCTGAGTTTAAAGAATGAGAAAGATGGAATGTTTTTAAATATGGGATTTTAGGTGAAGCTTCTTTTGGATATTGGGGACTATGACAGAGAGGACATTTATGGATATTTTTTGAGGAAGACCTATTATATTACGGGTCAAGAAATATGAATTCCTTCCAGTGATTCCTCCAGAGGGATACCTAAAACTTCTGGATTGTTCTTCGTTTTGTTATGGATGACAAACACCTCTGGAAAGACAGGGAAAATCACAGTGAAAATTTTCACATGAATCTTCTGCCTTAATAGTTCAGAAATCCTCCATGAAAGCTGCTCTTACAGAAGCAGCAGCAATTTTCACAGTCCATGCAAGATACATAACTGAGTTTTACTAGAATCTTTTCTGACATAGAAATGTTCATTCTCATTAATGAAAGACTGTAATTTAGATTGTTTAAAGCCTGCAATTTTAGCCCTGACTCTGAACATTGCTCACTGAGCTGAATGAAAGACATGAGCAAGTGCTAAAGTATTGAAGACAGCAGGTTGAAACCAGAAGAAAAGAAGTGGAACTGGAAACTGAGGGTACACTGGCTTCAAAAATATTTTTACATTATTTATTTAGGAATTTTACTTGGGTAAAATAAAAATAATCAAACAGAAATTAAATTCTTGGAAGAATACTCAATTACAGACAGCAGATCAGAACATGATAATGTTCTGGACAGAGTTTGCTGTTTACAGAGAGGATTAGCTGTTCTGAGGATCCAATGTAGAACAGAAATTGGATTTGTAAGCTGTGTTTTTACCTATCCTATCTGAAAGCAAAATATAATGTGATTAGTTGTAAACTGGAAGGCTGCAGAGCCTGTGCACAATGGTCCTTTAATAAAATCTCCATCACAATTCTTAATCTGAATTTCTTTATAAGTGGGAAAGCCAGCCCAGAACACCAGGGCTCTTAATCCTTCCTCTTCCCAAGAGGGTTTTTTAAATCCTTGTTCTAGACCAGAGGTGGACACTGTGGATTAAGAGACAATGGCTCCTTATTTCAGGATAAAATGTTTCAAAAAAAGCAGATCTGTTTCCAGGAAAGAAACCAGTCCCACAGAACTGAGGGCCAGGCACCCCCATTGAACCACGCTGTCCTACTTTGCAGTTCCTGCATGCCTCATCAAAATGTTATTTCCACTCCAAAAAGCCTCAGTCATTATTCATTCTGCTTTTCCCCCATTTGTGTCACGTTGCCCCCTTAAATGGAATGGCTGCTCCTTGATCTGGATGGAAACTCCTTGGCACAAACCAGTTAAACATTCAGAGAAGGCTGCTTTTCCTGTCATTTTTTTTTCTACATATGGTAGAATCATAGAATTGGGTTGGAAGGGACCTCTAAGGGTCTAGTTCAACCCCTTGCAATGAGCAGGGACATTTTGAAATTGATCAGGTTCCTCAGAGACCCATCCAACCTGGCCTTGGATGTTCCCAGGGATGGGCCATCCACTATCTCAGAGGTTTTGATAACAACAGCAAGGACAGAAATATTAAACCATGTTAATTCCCAGGGGGGGAAAAAAAAACTATTTGCAGATGCTGCATGACTTTTCAGGAATACAGCCTTTTCCTCCTGGCACAAATCCAAGGGAAATTGAGTTAACAGGGTTTATATGTGGCTGATTTTCTTCTTGGCAATTAGTCATCAATCTGCAAGCTGAGGCAGAGGCCTCTGTTTTCCTTTCCCACGTGGTTTGTCACTGCTGTGACTCTGCTCAGACATGATTTCAGTTCTGCCTTTGCTTTCAGAAGCTGAGTGTCTTGTGTGTTGACTGGTCTTGCAGGAGACCTTTGTGCCACCAGGCAGTATCAGAGTCCCTGAATCCTCTTTTTCTTCATCCCTGGAGGTTAATACCTGGATTTTTTGGGCTGACTTGCATGACTATGCACTTTTTAAATGTGTACTATGAGAAAACCTGGAATTTCATCACAGGGAACCCTATACATGCATGATCTTAGCCCACTACCAGAGCTGGAGGAGCTGCTGTGGTCTCCCAGCTTTGGCCTCTGTTAAGCAATCTTCTCCTAAGCAAGGATATCTTCCAGCACCAGGCATTAATGCAGGGAATGAGGTCCTGTGAGACACACCTCAGCAATGGCTTGTCACCCCCAGGGACCTAAGCAAGATGTGGGTCAGAGACAGCTGAGACAGGTCTGAAGGGAGATGAAATTTGAGGATCAGACCCCCAGACAGTGCCAGAAATGTATGATCATGGACACTCAGGCTGAGCAGCAAAGCTTTTGGGACACCTGCCCAAGCAGGGACATCTCCACAGGGCTGGGTGAGATGTCCTGTCCTGCAGCCAGTGCCAGGGCTGCCTGTCCTCAGAGCTGCCTGTCCTCAGAGCTGCCTGTCCTCAGAGCTGCAGGCCAACCTCTGCTGGTCACAGGAGAGCCCACGTGCCCCACACGGGTGCCACCAAAGTGTGGCCACCAGCCAAGTGTCCCCACATTGCCTTCCTGCTGCTGATGTCCCCCCAGGGATAATGGACTCCAGGCACATAGGATTCCTGTCCTGTGCTGGAGCCATCAATAGTACCCAGGGCTGTCCTCCCATCCTCTGAACCACATTCCAATTGTGTTCCATCTGCACAATTGGCATCGACTGTGCTGGGAGCACGAGCCTGTGGACAATGACAGGAACAATTGCACGTTCCCACAGAACATCTGAGGCTGGCTGCTGTGTTTTAGAGCAGAAGGGAGAGGCTCAGAAAAGCTCAGCAGGCTGCAAAAGAAGGAAATTTTAATAGCATGTGCTTTTTGATTAAAAAAAAAACCCCAACCAGCTGAGGACAAGCATCCTGAGATGAGTACGAAACTGCAGTGGGTGATTCACAAATCCAGTTTTAGCAAACCTAAGTAAAAATGCCAAGTATGGAAAACTGAAAAGCATGTATGGAGATAGCTCATGGTCTAGTATCACAGCCTTTGTTTCGCTTCCCACTCTTCCACTATTGCCTGGAGTAAAAGGAAACATTAAAATTCATCCTCATGATGTTGAAAGCTTCTACTGCTTTCTATGAGTCAGGCCAACTTTCTTACCTTTAGTGTTCCCTAATAATTTTTTTATCTTTTCCTCTCTTGTCTGTCCTGGTCAATAATCATTGATTTCCAGAATAAGAAACCTCAATACCTGAAATAGCACTCCTGGCACATCACAAGCCTTTGGCCTCTGTTCAGCCACAATTAACATCATCTGCCCAGTTACTGCCTGTACCAGCTGTACTCCAATATTCTGCCAGTCAATTTCAGCAGCTATCAGTCTGTCAGGATGCTGGGTTCTGCTAGGGGCAGGATTTCAGCCCTATCTGAACTCCATTGGCTATGTTTTATTGCTTTGATTGCTTCTGTGCTTTAATGACCAAGGGTCAATCCTGACTTTCAAAACACACCCATTTTCCCAGCAGCAGTTACTCCCTGCCTCAGCAATCAAGTGCCTGAAGGTTTTGTGAAGATATTGCCTGGAGTAATTTCATCTGGGGCAGAACACAGGGAAGGTGGGTGTGAGTGTAGGTGTGGGTCACACCCACCTCTTGAAGTGACCACCATCATCCTCCTTTGTGCCACAAAACCCCCGATGCTTTGCTCAGGAGTAAGAAGGTTCCTCACCACCAGTGAAAACTGAAGGCTGGAGCTTTGCTGAAGTGTCTGTGCACCACCAGGGCAATCCAGGCCTTGCTGTGCTGTCCAGACTGTCCTGGTACTTCAGGCTGGCATGCCCTGAGCTCTGAGCAGGCATTAGCAGCAGAGCAAGGTCTCCCATGGCTTCCCCATTTCCAGTGGCAGAGCTGTGGCTGGCACCCTGTGACACCTCCAGGTGAGGGACTTCCCCACGGTCTGAAAGGCACCTTGGAGGTGAAGGGGAGCCATGTCCCACCAGTGCTGTGACAGTTTAGGAATTAAAGCACCTGAAAGTCAAGGCTGACAAAGTGAAGCTGCAGGCTTAATTACCTCCTGGCACCTACACCTTTCAGAGGAGTCCTTAATTAGATGCTGACTTGTCAATTTTCCAGCATGGTACTCACTGAACACACAGGGCCTGCTCAGTCCTGGAGAGCGGCTGCAGCCCCCCTGTCTCCTCCCAGCTGTCATCCCAGGTGACACATTCCTTATTTGCTGGGTCACCAGCCTCCAGGCTGATCTGGGGACACTCACACCTCTCATGCCTGTGGTGGGTAGCAACAGAAACTGTGTCTGAGAATGTGGGGTGGTTGTGGGGGGCGGAAAATCGCATTTCCAGCACTCACAAGGAGAGCAGAGCTTTGACCTTGATGTCCCATCTGCCAAATGCAAGTTTCTTGTTCCTCCTGAGTTTTGCCATTAGGTCAATCTCCACAAGTGCCTTTGAGCTGCTGCATCCTGAGCCCAGAGACTCTGTTCCTCTTTTCCTGTGGGATGTGAGAGGAGAGGGCTGCAGCGCTGGGCAGGGAAACTGCCCCTCTCTACACCACTGCTCCCCCACTGCCAGCCCCTGCAGCCATCCCATCAACACCAGCAGCCTCTGGACAAACCATCCCCTCTGGACAAACCACCCCCACTGCTTGTTGCTGTTCCTGGCTTTAAGAAAATGAGTCTGGCTGCAATGAGGCACTTAATTTCTATGGCAAGTTCCAAGCCTCCACCACAGTCACTCAGAGGAACTCAGAGTTGCTCTGAAGAAAGGGGCACAACACTGGCAGAAGCATTCAAACCCCATCCTTCATTCTCATGTCTGCACTTTCTTTTTATTCCACCCACACTTGCTTTTTTTCACTGGCAGCAAAGACCTTTTTCAATGGCTGTTTTTCCCAATAAGTCCACTAGGAACAAGATTTTGATTTGGAGCACTGAAAGATTCAACAGTGCAACATGCACCCAACAGAGGAGATGTGGGCTTGGATTGGAAGCAACCTCAGGAACCTGAGTCACAAGGACAGACATCCTATAAATACACATTTATTGAAATGGGACACTCCTCATGCAGAGTGCTGTTGTTGAATTCTTGAGTGTTTTTCTTTCAGAGGCAGTGTGCTGTCTCTGAATCCAACAAGACATCAAATTTGGGCTCCTGGGTTCTGTTTCTGGCCTGCCAGTCACCCATGATAAGATACAGGGCAAGTAATTTAACATAAACAAGCTTCAGATTACAGAGTTTAAATATTGCACAGGGGCGTAGTGAGACTGATGGGAGGTGCTATAATGGCATTATTAAAGTGTTTTCTGACTGCAGAAGGAGCTGGGAGGACCATGACCTCCAAGTCCTGATGGATACGGGAGTCTTGGGGAAAATTGTGGCATGGGAATGTGTCACTGAAGGCACAGGAATAGCAGGAATAGAAAAATGGGATCGGGGGATGTGCTGCTCAGTCTTCTCTGCACTGAGGCTGCCTGGTGTGTGTGGAAGGGTGGGGGGGGTGAAGGTAACAGCAGCAAATTTTGTAATTCCAGGTCTGGCTTCTGACCTAACAACAGGAACATCTGACATTAGGAATTTTGGCACAAGCTCTGCTCACTTTCAACCTACTATAAGCTGGTATAGTCCAAAAAGCAGTGCCCTTTTGTACCATCCCATGACCTGCCCAAATCTGGGCAGTTTTCTTCCCAAATCCAGGTCCTTAGACTCTTAAATTTACAGTTGTTATCATCCCACAGCAGTGCTGCATTTTGAGGAACCCCCTGCTCTTAGCTCACACACGTTATTGCTCCACTTCTGAACAGCACTTAGGTCTCCAGAGCTTGCTTGCTTTATCAACAAAGACACAGGTAATACCCAGGAGTAGAGAAATATTCCAGCTCACAAATCAAATCAGATAATTGAAATCACAGACTGTGCCTTAAAATTAGCCCAGAGCATGCCTGAACAGGATTCATATCTCTGTGGGAACTAACCATCCTTTCTCTTTTTCTTCTTTTTTTTTCCTCTGCTGCTGTTTCCTTTGGAAGGTGATCTTCAGTAAATACTGCAATTCCAAAGATATTATGGACCTTTTCTGCATTGCAACAGGGTTACCGAGGTAGGTCTGTCATTTGTGACATTCATTTCACTTTTGTTTCTTTCCTTTGGGAACAATTTAAAAACAGGCCCCACATGATTTATTTAGCTGCTATTCAGGCTTGTCTCTCGTTCCAGTCTGCTGGAAGAAGAAACTGGGGCAATCAAGAGCTGGAAAATGTAGAGACAGGGAATGGAGCCACCTCGGTGTTGGCTGCACATGAGGAACAGAGTGGAATAGAGTAGAACAGAGGAGAAATAATCTAAAATAAAAGCAAGTGAAGAAGCCCAGCCCTGAGTACACACAGGCTGGACACACCTACCACTTACATCTCAGTACTGCATTTTTGCCCATATTGAGTGAAATGCAGGCACATGTTTAGAACCTGTTTTTTAGGGGAAAAAATGGGGGCAACAAGAAGTATTGCCACCAGGCAATAAACTTTCTCTTTAGGTGTTTTAAACTCTAATCCCAGGTATGGGAAAGAGCACAAAGCACACCAGCTGAACCATTTTATAGAGCATAAATATCTCCAAGTCCATTGCCCAGGCCTTGTATTTCCTAATTTATGCGGTCTCACAAAGTCCCTGTATCCCTCTTGCTGTAATTTTCCATTTGGGGAAAATCCAAATAGGATTTGTTCCCTTCAACCTCAAGAGCAGTATCCAGCTGAAAGCTCAGTGTTGAGAGGAATCCAGGGTCATGGGAGGGTGTGTGGGAGGACATCCATCCATCCATCATCCATATATCCATCCATCCATCCATCAACCATCCATCCATCCATCCATCATCCATCCATCAACCATCCATCATCCATCCATCATCCATCCATCCATCCATCCATCCATCCATCCATCCATCCATCCATCCATCAAGGCCCGGGATGAATGCACCGTTATCCAGGTG
>VZRH01006341.1:83890-123049 GCA_013397555.1 Urocynchramus pylzowi
CCATCCATCATCCATCCATCCATCATCCATCCGTCATCCATCCATCCATCCATCCATCCATCCATCCATCCATCCATCCATCCATCCATCCACCATCCATCATCCATCCATCATCCATCCATCCATCCATCCATCCATCCATCCATCCATCCATCCATCATCCATCCATCCATCCGTCATCCATCCACCTCTGCAACACCTCCAGGCAGTGGAGCAGGGGAGGGAAGCCCCTAAATCCTCTCTAGAACCCTTAATCACCTCTAGAAGGGGGAATCTGCTGTCTGAATAAGGCTGGATGCAGCAAGGCAAAGTCTTTATCTCTGGACACACAACTTTACAATACAGGAAAGTGCAGGAGAAAAATAAGCCAGTCTTTAATCATGGTTTTATTGCATTACTTCAGCTCTGGGGATTGAAAGATAAAATTGAATTTGCATAAGCTGCTGGACAGAATTAATGCCCTTTGCTGTTTGCTCTATTTCCTCCCATTTGACATTAGAGAGGTTAATAACTCTCATTTTCCTATGATGTCAATGACTTCCACTCCATCACCCAGGAAACTTTGTTCAGCAGTTTTAATCATTCACAGTCAGGGTGTTTGCTGCATATTTGGCATTTTATTTTCATCAGAAGATTTTCAAAGGAAAATTGCATTTCAACCAGGATCCTGGAGCCAAAGTAAACCTCCAAGGTTTACATCTGAACCTATGAGATCACCCTTAGCACAGTATTTAAAAAAGAAAAGGACCCCATATTCAGCAAGATATTTGTTTTGTTTGTTTTGGTAAATGAGTAACTAAATAATTTCAAGACATTCATAGCACCAAAAGTCATTGGTATGGTATGAGTCAATACATAGCTGCTGAGTCAAAGTATCACAAAATACAGCTTTTTAACAGAAATTATTATTCAATGAGTCAAGAGAATAAATGAATTAGCAGGGAGCAAGGTTTGCTTTGAGAGCAAAAATTATCACACTTCACATTTTATGTGGCTGAAGCATCAAGCCTACCCTGCCCTGGGCTTTGACTCTTTCTGCTCTGAGGTAACTGAGGTGCCAGGCCAGGAGCAAGGAGAAAAGATGCATCTGCAGGAGAGAAGGTGGCTCTGCATCACATGCAGCAGCACAGAATTCCAGCTGGCATTTCTAGGTCAAATAATCCTCTTTGGAACTTGCTTTTCAGGAACACGACCATCTCCCTTTTGACAGCAGACAACTGCATGGTGTCCATTGATCCCACGATGCCTGCAAACACAGAGAGGTGAGCCCTGCTGCCACCTGCTCCCCCAGAACAGGCTCAGGCCCCAGGGCAAGGGAGGTGGTTGCTTGCAGAGGATTTTTATGTGCAGTGGGAGGTGAGCAGAGGCAGGGGGATGGCAGGAAGGGGTGTGTGCTGGCCTGTAACACAAGTGCTGGTTGGGAAGATTTTTACTTGTTAAAGCAGGAGTGATTGTCTGAGGGAAAAAATACTACTTTTAGGTGTTTAATGTAGAACATCTGTTCCCATCCCTCCCTGTTTGCTGTCAAAGCTCTGTTGTTCCCCCCCTCCTGATTGCTCTGCTAAGGCACAGCCAGCAGATTACTTGAAAAGCAAACTCCAAGCCTGTGATGAGTTTAGGTGTCTTCATTGCTGGCTTTGGCCCATATTTCATTATGACATTTCCCTGCCATTGCCCTTACTGATACTGTGTGGTGCAGCCCCAGCAGCTGGGAGGGAGCCCCTGCACAGGACAGTGCACAAACACAGAGCAAAAAGAGGTTGTGGCTGCCCCATCCCTGGAAGTGTTCAAGGCCAGGCTGGACAGGGCTCTGAGCAGCCTGGGATGATGGAAGGTGTCCCTGCCCATGGCAAGGGGCTGGGACTGGATGATTTTTGAAGTCCCTTCCAACCCAAACCATTCTATGGTTCTATGATTCTGTTTCTAAATCAGATAATCTAATCATTCTGTTTCTAAATTCTCTGTAAATCAGAGGGTTGTGTGCTCAGAAAAAGTGCCCATTGCTTATTCAAACTCACAGGTTTTGAGAGAGCTCAGAATATCTTCAGATACTTCTTTGTACTTCTCAGGGAGTACAGATGTGAAATACAAACTGCATTTTGAGTGTTGCTAACATCAGCCCTCTGTGGCTCTTCCAGGTCTCCATACAAAGTGATACCAGTTATGACTGAGCAGCTCTCAGGTAAAATGACCCTTTTGAACTGAATCTACCAAAGCTGAATTAAGTAAAGCTGAATTTGCAAACATTTGCATGTGGAAATTATGTGGCCATGAGGCAAAAACCTGAAGATGTCGGTGTCATGATTGTAGCTGCAGCAGAATAAGAAGTGTTTGATCACAGTGTTCTGCAGGAAAGCTTAAAAATGTGCCTGAATTTCAATGAATTTGAGGATCAGGTGAATGGCTGAGTCCAGGGAACTTTCCCAGTGCCTCACTCTGGTCTGACTCAGCAGTCCTGATGCCCTGGGGAAAGCCTTGCATGGAGCAGTGGGGGGTTTTCAGGCAAGAAAAATTATAGTCTGTCCTGCAGTGTTTTGTCAAACCTGCCCATTCCTCTGCTGGAAACATTTGAGCCTCATGTTATTTCCAAATGGTTAAGGAGAGAACATCATTTCTGTTGTGGGCATGGTAGCTCTAAGTGTGATAAATATTTAAATTCACCTGACAAGTATAAAGAGGGCCTGGGTGAAAGAACACATCTGGAGCACATTCCCCAGCCCCAGGCAGGCTGGAGTGCCACTCCTCCCACTTCCCTTTGCTGTCAGTATCATGCTCTCAGACACTGGAGCAGAACTTTGCTTGGGGCAATTCCTGTGAGCATCTGGCTCGTGGTTTCTCTCATCTGTGCAGCTGCAGAGTCTCCTGCCACTCACATCAGGGCAGCCTGGACACTCTGGAGCCACAGGGAGAGGCTGGCAGGGCTGCAGCAGCAGAGGAGACATCAGCTGGGGACACTCCTTGGAGCAGTCAAGTGGGAAGATAGGAGAGACAAAGGGCAAGAGATTGTGATTGTCCTGGAAACACAGAGTGCACAGGCAGAACAGGAGTGAGACAGAAAGCCTGGGGCTGGGAACAGTGGTGTGCAGGAGCAGGTGAGTTTGTGGGGATAGGAGAGATGATGTTTTGGTGGTCCCACCTCATCTTCTGGCTCAGGGTCCTGAATTATGGATGGAGACAGAGTGTCTGACAGCACTGTGTCTTCTAGAAGGGAGGCACAGGGAACTGAGGCTGTTCTCTGAGGCATCTGCCTTGGCAGAAACATCTGGAAAGGAGGATGTGGGGAGGACAGAGAGGCAACAGCAGGGAGACTGCATGCAGGGAGCAAAGGTGAACAGAGAGCAAAGAGAACACAGAGGGTAGGGAACAGGGAAGAACCTGCCCACAGTGAGATTTGTAACAAGCCATAAACAAATCCCATGTCAGTGATTGCCAGAAGGAGATAGTCACAGCCAAGGGACACATGTGACTGCAAAGGGGAAGAAGCTGTCTGCCAGACTATTTCCTTATTGTGACAAACCCTGCTGCAGCAGCATCACTCTCCTGGTCTGAGTTTGCATTATCACACGAGAAAAGGTGGGGTGGAGCACATGGCTCTGTGTCCCAGCTGCTGTGAGTAACCAGTCTCCAACTGCCCCATGACAGAGAAATGGGGCCAGCATGGCTCCAGCAGGGAATGCCACTGAGTTATACCAGCTGGGAAGCTGATTGAGGGGCTTTCTAGAAAATATACTCCTTTTTGAATGTATTTTTTTTTATTCCCCTAACATGAAGCTAGCAGTATATTTTTATAGGAGCATGGATGACTTTTCACACTCTCCCAAGGCCCTCATTTTTCATCCCCAGCTGACAGCACATGGCTCTGCTTTGTGCAGAGCACAGCTCACTGTGTCAGCAAGATCTCTCTTCACTCCCTGCATTTCATAAAACAAGGATTTCCAAAGATCTGAGCTGAAAAGGGCAAGAAAAATTCTGGCCATAGATTGTCAAAACATGAGACAGAGTCTGCTATGGAAAGAGGAAAAAAGTTGAGCTGAGTGTGATGGAACTAATGTTCCTTGGTATCTTTTTCCCTTTCACATGGCTTGTCATTAATCTTAAGCATTTCTGACATTTTGCTGACAGTAGGAAGAATAAACAGAGTGGGAAATTGTTCCTTTTCATTAAAAGAAAAAAAAAAAAAAAAAAAAAACAAACACGAAAAAGGAGCAAAAAATATGACCACAGTAAGTACAAAAAATAATAATTTTACAGACATAATGAAAACTGCACAAAGGTAGAACTCCNCAAACCAAAACCCATCTCTGTTCTATTCTTCACTTCTCACACAACTCTGCCTGCATCATTCTGCTTCCCAAAGCAGCTCATCCAAATAGGTGCCAAAAAGGGGGTCACCCCAATTTTCACAGTGGTGGGAGGTAATGCACCTCTTTCAGCAGTCTCCCAGGCAGCTGCAGAAGAATGACACAGGGAACAGAGTCTGTAAAAGGTGGGACTGGGAAATATAATCCTTTGGGAAGAAAAACATAAGCAGTGGCTTCTATCCAGCAGAGGAGATATCCACAGGAGTCCTGCTAAGAAACAGTTCTTCATTTCCTGGCCATAGTCATGGGAGAGGGTTGGAAATAAATAAAAATTATTATTCCAGAGAGTGCTGGATGCAGCAGCCATCGATGTGTCAGGGGTCAGCTGTCTGCAAGTGTTAGGATTAGGGTGAGGGTTAGGGTCAGGGTCAGGGTCAGGGTTAGAGGAGGCCTGAGCTGGCTGGCTCTGAGCCTGTGAAGCTGTTGGATCACACCCTGTCCCTCCTCCTATGGCCCTGGACCAGAAGATACATGGCTATCCATGCAGAGCATCAAAACCCCTGTGGCAAACCCTTTTCTCTGTGGTGTTTAAATTTGCAAGCCCATTGAATGAGCATCCTCTCCCTCCCACCAGCAGAAGGGCTCTGGTCTGTGTCCTCCTGGTGAAACTGGCTCACAATTCACAAACTGATGGCTGTGTTGTTGCTCTAATTAGCAGGGTTCAGGCACTTATAGATTTGACAGGGGTGACAATTAAATGAACAAACCCTATTAGCAGCACCCTCTTGAGAGATAAAATTGAAGTCTGTTGCATTTCTGATGTTGCAGAGAAAGGAGTTGTGGAGGTCAAAAGTGAGCCTGACCCACTGTGGTCCTGAAAGGACAGGAGAACACCCACAGGAGCTTTCCTACTGCTCCAAATTTAGGGCAGCAAAGCCCAGCAGTGGCTGCACTGGATATCTGCAGGGATGATTTTCTCCCTGGATGATTCAATACCCCAGTGTGGTTTGGTATTGGTAAAACAACAGAAGCTTGTCAGTGTGTCTAAATCTTCTTATTCTGGCATCTCTTCTCCTTTCAGAGTCTTGTTCATGCTCTCAGCTCAGGCAAGACTGAGGAGGCAGAGGCTGGGAGAGAAAAATCCTCCTCCCACTGCTGCTCCTTAGTGCATCCCACATGGATGAGTGCGTTGGGATGTGGCCAACTCCTTTGGGATTGCTCACCTGATGGGGAATTTGCATGCAACAGCCCAAATTAACCTGAGCTGTGAATTACATGAATCTGGGGCTCCATATGACAGATTCATGGATGTGGGCTTGAGCTTGAAATGCACCCCTTGGGCTTGAAATGCACCCTGCACAAGGCTTTTGTCCTCTCTGGCTGCTTGTGGGTTTTTTAATTACTCTGACTGCCCTGATCCAAGCAAACCACAGAAAGTGAAATGCAGACAGAAGCCTGAGCCAGAGGCATTTGTGAGAAACAGGGCAGGAATTCACCAGCCTGATGCTGGCAAGGGAAGGGAGATGCCCATGCCCTCCCAGCCTTGCTTGGCCTAAGCCAGGGGGAAGCCAAGCCACCCCTCCAACCCCACGGACTCCCTGCCCACAGCCTGTTGAGGCTGGCAGGGTGGCAGAGGCTGGCAGGGTGGCAAAGGGAGCCACGGAGAGTGGGAGGACGGAGGTGGCTCCCTGGCTGTGATCCCAGAGGGTGAGAGGGTAGAGGAAGAGGTCCTGCAGAGCAGGGTGGTGCGAGGCAGAGGGTGCCTGCCCGTGGGTAATAAACCATCTGTGCCAGGGCAGCTCACCTGAGCAGCTCAGCAGGCAGCTGGTGCCAGTCTGGCAGGGAAGGTGCGCTCTCCCTGCCAGCCTCCCGCCCGGCCGCGGCGGGAGTCGCAGGAAAAAATGCTGCTGCCATATTCCCCCTGCACCTGCTTTCTTCCCAGAACCTGCTGGAGAAGAGGCAGAACAGCTCCTTTCTCCACGGTGTCCTGGCCAAGCTCCCTGCTGAGCTTGGCAGAGGCCATAGGGCAAAGAGCAGGAGTGGCTGTGCCCGCAGCGAGCCGGGCAATGAGCCCTGGGGAGCCTGGGGAAGCCTGGGCTGGCCTGTCCCTGCCCAGCATTAACCATTGCAGCATCTTCTGGGGGGGTCTAATTGTCATTTGTCAGCTGCAAAACGCCCGGAGTGTTGTGCAAAAACCTGACTTGCTGATCACCTGCATTTGTAAACGTTGCACATTCGCGGTGCTGGTGGGAGGTGAGGGGAGAAGAAAAGGGTTTTTTTGGGGGTGCTGCAACAGGACCCTCGGCCAAGCACCCAGAGCTGCTGCCAGTGCTGCTTGCAGCAGGATTTCCTCTTCAGAGAGGGAATTGCAGGAAAACAAATGAAGCAATCCGAGGTAAAAGGTGTCTGTGTGCACCTGGGGCTTCAGCCCTGCCCAGAGGTATAAAAAAAAGAAGGCAGAGGGTAATGAAGGGAGCAAAAGCACACTAAACTGTCCTGTTTTACAAAGGAGAGACAAACAAGACTAAATTATGTCAGAGCAATCTCTCATTTTCTTCAGAAACTGGGGTTACCAGAGGTCTTCTCCTCGGAAAGGAACAGGGCAGAGAAATGGATCTTTGTCTCTTTAAGATGAGGCAAACTGCCACTCTTAGTCATATATCTTTACTGCACCCTAGGGTTATAAAAACATACATCTTCATTTTGAAAGTCTTTTATTACATCCATAAACATCAGATTGCAGCTGACTGTTCCCTGGATGGGAATTTCTTAGTACTCCAAGTGAGTTTTGACAGGGGGAGGGAGTGAAAGTAAGATTGTTGGGGCTTTTTTTTTTTACTGGAACAGTGTTTATAGGGAACTTGTCAGTCTCTGGCACGCTCCAGCCACTGTCAGAGGGCTGAGCAGCATCGAAGGGAGAGGACACGGGTTTCTCAGCTTTCCCTGCTTGTTTTCCCTGTTGGACTCTGTGCCATCCCAGGTGCTGCCCACGGTAAGTTTTCCTCCTCTCTTAAATAGGACGCAGCGTTTGCTTTGTTGCAGCGCTTGGGTTTTGGGAGAAAACTGGAAAATGGGTCTCTGTGAGAAGAAGCAATCTCTGTTTTCTCTGCTAGCCACTCCGCTGGGAGCTGGGGGGGGGAAAAAAAAAAGGGAAAAAAAGAGGGAATTAGATCTGAGACTTTCAGAGCACAGAATACTTGCTCCAGTTTTGAGACACAGGGGGTAACAGGCAAATTGTTTTGACCAGTGGTGTGAATGTTCTTGACAAGTATTGCTGACGTCTCTAATACCCGAGGAATTGCAAATCCTTTCAACAGGTACAAGAGCCATTATTTAGAAATAAATGGTAAATGCTGGGCTGTGTTTCTATCTGATGTGTTTTGCCTGGGTGATTGCACTTGTGAGGCATCGTGTTCCCTCGGGGAAGGACAAGAAGTGTCTGCAGAAATGCCATCGGGTGTTTCTGTGTGGGGTATAAATAGGTGTTCTGGAATCTGCAGTGTGTTTATGAGTGCACTCAGTGCTTCCTTTCCTTGAGCATACCCCCAGTGCAGGAATCACGGCAGTTTGCATTAGCTGCTGGGGGAAAGAGGGAACAATCCCAAAACAGCATCTCAGGGCTCAGCAAAGGTGATTTGGGTTTCCCCTTTCTGTGTGGACATGAAAAAAGATGGGAAAACACTGTTATCATACTTCTTCCTTCCTGAAGTGGGCAGTCCCTTGAAATCTAGGGTCCTGCTTTGAGGGATTGTTTGCTTTTCCCTGTGCTGGGAATTGCAGTCCTGTGATTATCTTGGGAAGAGGCTGGGGCTTCATCAGGCTGGCTTTCCTGAGCCAGCAGAAGATCCTGAGAGCCCATGAGGGCTCCCAGTGTGGCCACTGCTGCAGGAACTCAGGGAACAATGGGATCTTGACAGGATCCCTGTGGCAGCTCCGTCCAAGCTGTGTTCTCAAGGGAAAAGGGGCTGGGAAAGTTGTACCCTGCTGTGTCCATCCCACAAACCAGGAAGGGCAGACCTCACTCTGCAGGGACAGCACTTTGTCATCTCGTGTTTGCCTGGAGTTTATGCAAGGCAGCACAGTCCTTAGGCATTTGCACCAGAAAAAAATTGGTCTCCAGGATAAGACTGAAAGGCAAGCTGGGTTTTATGTTGTGTTCATGAGCTGTGGTGTTGTTCATGGGCACTGTGTCACAGAGTGCTGCTGGTGTAGAGAACTGTGAGCAGGAACTTTCAAAAGGCAGGTGGGATTCTGGGTGTCCCACCCAAGATCTGTGAAAGGAGTCTCCTCTCCAGAAAGTGCTGCCTTAAAACAAGCCACCTCTCAGAGACACAGTGTCCCAAAAATAAAACTTCTGTAAACTGTAGGAAGAGAAAGGCAGGTGACACAAGTAGTCATTCCCAATTCCTGTCACTCTTCAAAGGACCAAATCAATTTTTCGGCCTCACCATCAGAACTGGAAGCCTGGGGACACCACTTTGCAGAAGGGCTGAGGGTGTCTTCTTTCCTTTCCTTTTTTTCTAGCATGTCTTCCTTCTATTTTTTTTTTTTCAGAGAAAGAAGAATTGTTCCAGAATTTACTGGGACAGATTGCTGAGCAGTTCTCGAGGTAAGAAACAGAACATCATTATTAATTTAAAATGCCATTTCTTTTATCAGCCTGAAGTGGAATTTTCACAGGAGGCAGAGGGGCATTTAAGACATCTTTCAAATCCCACTCTGCCTGCCAAATATAGGTCTGGGACACATTATTTCCTGCTGACAGCAATACAGTAGCTTAAACCAAAAGCAATTTTGGTGATTATCTTTGATCTAAAAAGGAGATCAAGTAGTAAATGCTCCTTCCCTCTTAGGAAGCAAAAGAAATGCTTCTTCACTGAGCAGTCAAATCATCAGATTTGTTTCATTTTCCCCTTTGTCACCCAAAAATGTCTCTCCTCCGAGAGGATTTCTCAACATCTGTGTAGCTGCTTATTTAATCCCAGCTGGTTTCAATAAGACACATCAGTCCCAGCAGAGCCCAGCAAGTCACCAGCATAGCTCTACAGGAGGGGAGGAGGTTTCAGAGTGTGCAGACACCAAGACACTGCTCTTGGACAAATATGAATTATCAATTTAACAATTATCAATTTAACTTTGCTTCCCTGGGGGGGTACAGTAGCAAGTCACTGCTGAGAGAGGGGGAGATGAAGTGTTGTGGAGCCACAGTACATTCCCAGGGCCATTAAAAAAAAAAAAATCTGTTAATTTTTCTGAAAATTAAACCCAGGTGTATTTTCTGCTCCAATGTTAGCATTTCCATGGAAAATTTGCTTTTCCTTATGACAAACGTGGGCTGGGCAGATCAGTCATAGAGACACAAATATGGACATTTCTAGCAGAAGTTCTTAGCACCCAGGGTAGGTGGAGCATTAAATGTATAACATTAATACATGAGGGTTTTCTTTCCAGGGTTTTTAAAATCAATGAACTGAAAACGGAAGTAGCTAATCACTTGGCAATGCTGGAGAAAAAGGTTGAATGTGAGTGTCCCTTTATTCCTATCACAGTGGGAACTGGTGCCTTGTGACCTCTGACTGTCCTGCTCCTCCATTTTCTGCAATCCCTTGTAATTTGGCCAACTTTGAGCCCCAAAGGCCACAGGTCAGCCCGTGGGGATGGTGGGGATGGTGGCAGCCTGTGGTGGCACTGGTGTGGGGACCAGGCTGGGCTGGCTGGTGCTGCCAGCATCCAGAGCTCCTCCTGTCCTCCCTCTGAGGGGCTGCTGAGCCCTCCACTGGGCTTTGGGGCAGGGGCCACGTCCTGCTGTTCCCATGCCCCTGTTGCAGAGGGTCTCCACCACCCACCTCTCCACCTCCACCCCCCAGCCCCTGGCCAGCTGTGTCCCCCATGGCCCAGGTGTCTGTCACCTCCTGCACCCAGCAGTGGCCTCCCCATCCCTCTGCACTCCCTGATCCTCTAACACTGGGGAACCTGATCCCACCCTCACTGGGGCATTTGGTCTGTAACTCCAGGGGGTAACACCTCCTTCTGCTGTCAGTCCCATCCCTCACAGAATTCCCACAATCACTGGGTTGGAAGAGACCTTCAGGATCATGGAGTCCAACCCAGCCCCAGCACCCCAACTAAACCCTGGCACCCAGTGCCACATCCAGGCTTTTTTTAAACACATCCAGGGATGGTGACTCCACCACCTCCTTAGGCAGAGCATTCCAGAACTTTATCACCCTTTCTGTAAAAATCTTTTTCCTAATATCCAACCTATATTTCCCTTGGCACAGATTGAAACTGTGTCCTCTGGTTCTGTCAGTGCTGCCTGGAGAAAGAGCCCAACCCCAGCTGACTACAACCACTTTCAGGGAGTTGTAGAGAGTGATGAGGGCATCCCTGAGTCTCCTTTTCTCCAGGCTGAGCACCCCCAGCTCCCTCAGTCATTCCTTGCACCATAACATGACCACATTGTTATGGTGCAACAGCCAAATTCAACTCACCTGGTCAATGAGCTCCTTTCCTGCTTTTTTTGGGTTGTTTTGTTTCCCCTTGTGCAGCCTCTGAGTTGTTTCAGTACATCAGACAGAACACAGATCCCAGAGGGGCAGGGAAGGGCTAAAGGTGCTGCCATCCAGTTTTGACTTCAAACCCCACATCCTTGAGGATGCTCAGCGTTGCAGTCAGGAGCAGGGAGAGCCTTTCTCAGCACTACAGCTGCAGAAAGAACTTTCCCACTAGGGCTGGCTGGGAAAAAAAAAAAGAGTTTCTGGTTCCTGAAACTTCCCCTGACCAAAAGCCACCTTGACCCTGCAGCTGCTCAGGGAGACTGATCCCTTTGGCAGCAGAGAGAGGAAGAAATGTCCTTATTTGAAGAGCAGCTGCAGGGAAGCTTCTCCCTGTGGCCACCCCAGCCTCAAGCTCCTGCTGCTGAGGGATGTCCATGGAGGGGGCAACCTGCAGCTTGCCTACCCCTCAGAAAGGAATCCAGGTATGAATTCCTGTCTGTTCGGCTGCTGCTTCTCCCAAGGCTCTGCTGGTTTATTCTTTGACCCCCCCAAAAAAAAGATAAAAGAAAAATGAGCTCAGTCACTCTGCATTTTCAGTGACACTTCTGACCAGCTCCACTCCTCAGGGCTAAATGCCATGGATTAGAGCAAATGAGGTAAGCTGTGGGTCTTTGTATCCCCTTGGCAGCCCAAGAAAGCAACTATCCCAGCCAGCTAGGGGCTTCTTTTGGCCTCTGGGGAGCCCCTGGGATCCCTGGCACACACTCTGCCTCTCAACACTGGCAGCTCACGGCACAGGAGGGAGATAACCAAGGCATTCATGCCATTCCTGGCAGGAAAACACTGAGCACCTGCCCACTCCAGCACTTTGTTGCTGGTTTAGGGAAGGCAGCATGCCCAGAGCTGCTGGGCCATGCAGGTGGACTGAATTCCCTGTTCCCCAGAGTGGGAGTTCTCCCCCTGAGTGGGTCCCATTGCTGGTGGAAGCAGCAGCTGATGGAGCAATCTGTGGGAAGCAGCTCCCTGGGCTGCCTGTCTGCTCGACATCAGACTTCCAGAGTTTGCAACAGAGCCCAGTCTGCAGCATTCTGAAATAATTCCCCAGGCTGTCGTGTTTAAGAAGCAAAACCGTGGGAGAGAGGGAGTGTCCAACCTCCCTGCTTGAGCTGGGCTCCCAGAGGTTGCTCCAAGAGCCATGTTTCACTGCTGGATTTAGCCCAAGGATTTCTTTAGACAGCACAGGGTCTTTTCAGAAGGTATTTCTTGCTGCAGAATAATGTAATGGGCCCTTAATCAGTGCACATGACATGGCCATTTATCATTTGCAAGCCAAATGTGGAAAGAATTGTGCATTTATTTTGCCTTTTTTCCTACATCCTTCAGTGATCCCTTTTCCAACACTTTCACATGTGCTCTCCAGGATTTCTTCCCCAGAGGGGACGTGTGTGTGGGGATAAGTGCTCATGACAGCACTACATCTGCACCTCACATGAAATGTTCTCAGCTTCCTTCCCATTCCAGCCTAGAGACCTCACCAGAGATGTGTTTTCAGGCAGCCAAATCTTTTAGCTGATTTTTAAATCCCAGCTAAAGCTTGTCACTTCCCCTTGGAAAATGAGCCCATGCAGAGCAAGCCCTGGGAATGCTTTGTCCCGTGGCTTGACTTACTCTGCACAGCAGCCCACACAAGAATAAGGAAGCTGGCAAAAAAAAACCTTTGCAATTTGTAAGCACTTCACATCTACCTTAAGAAAATAATTATGTAAATTCTCTGCTCCCCTGGAGAGATTTGGGATGAAAACCAAAGAGATGCAACACGAAAAGATGCTCAGGGCTGCCATTTTGCACCAGAATTCCTCTTCTCCTTGCAGTTGCCTGCCCCACTTCCCTGTCACTGATAACTCTGCTTGGCTCCCACTGCTTTAAACAGGCACTGGCCACCAATTAGACATCTTGTCAAATGGAATTTCTCCCAGGTGAATGCACCAGTGTGGTACAGAGCAGCACAGGGCCTGCAGGTCAGCTACAGCTGACCATCAGCAGCTGAGCAAGGCAGGTATCCAGAATGAAGATATCCAATGAGCAGGACAGCAGCTTGCCTGCATCACCACGTTGTGATCACCCAAAGAAATTGCCTGTAACAATGACAGACAAAAAAATATAAATGCCTAAATGGGATTTTTAAGAAGAGGGCATCCCCATAAACAAACATAAACTAACCCCCTTTTCCCTTTCCTCTCCTAATATGTGGCATCCTGGGCTTCGTTCAGACACGTCTTTTTCCCTTTTCCCAGTTCCACCTGCAATCTTTGTTGTTACTCTCATAAAGGTAAACAAAAGTGAGGTCTCTGCTTATCTCCAGAGCTGTGCCCTTCAAGGCAGGGTTTTATCACTTGCTCTCCAGATAAGTGTGATCCAGACTGTGATTTTCTAAGAAAGTTGCTGAATATTGATTTTCTGATGGCACGTTCCCCGTTCCTGAGCCATGGCTCATCCATGCAAACAAGAGTTCAGTAAACAAATGAGCTGTGAAATGATTGCATGTGAATGACATGCAATAATAAATGGTGCTGTGTCCTTGTTCACACTGACAGTTCAACGAGGGGGAAAGAAAAGGGAGAATTATTCTCACACTCTCACTGCGTTGGGCTCTCTCCCCTGCGGGGAATAAAGTGCCCTGCTGCATAAAAAGGCAATCAAACTTTTTGCCTCATGGCTCTCACAATCACATGCAGAAGGGAAATATTGGATTTTCTGTGCTGCATGTAGAAATAACCTTTGATTACAGAATTGATCGGCAAAAAGAAGTGACAGGATTTCAATAGTTAAAAAAAAAAGAAAAAAAAAATCTATCATTAGAGCCGAATTGTCAACATTTTTCTCTCCCTCCTGCATTCTCACTTTGGTTTTTTTGTATCCAGCAATGCCTCTCAGAGCTTCTTAATGCTCTGCATGAACTTCCGAATTAAAACCTTTTATCTTAATGGGAATTCTAATCCTACCGGGCCGTGTTTGCATAGCCGTGCTTATCATCCCATCACGGGAGTGGGGCTTTTTCCTGCTCAGGATTTCCTCTGATTCCTGCTCAGAGGCCGAGCAGTGAAGGCACCAGAAGAGCTGCCTGCTGCCGTGGAGAAGCCGAGATGTTATAGCCATTGAGCCAATTCAAGCGCTGGGGCTGTTATCTGCGCTGGCAGCAGAGAATTCCTCTGGGTTTCCAAGATCTCCCCTGGCTTTGGCAGCAGAGAATTCCTGTGGGTTTCCAAGATCTCCTCTGGCTTTGGCAGCAGAGAATTCCTGTGGGTTTCCAAGATCTCCTCTGGCTTTGGCAGCACCTGCCCCTGGGAGAGCCCAGGCAGCCTGTGGGAGCTGCCTCGCTGGGTAACCCCCCTGGCAGAGCTCACTGAAATTTTGCACCATTGTGAAACGAGACCCTGCGACTTTTCACCATGGTAACACCCCTGGTGTTTCCCTCTGTTGACAGTGGAAGGCCTGAAAGTGGTGGAGATTGAGAAATGCAAGCGTGACATTAAAAAGATGAGGGAGGAAATGGCAGCAAGGAGCAGCAGGTAAGTTCTGCTTGGCACCTAACCACAGGTCTGGTTTCAAACCCTAATGCAACATTTCCACAGAATTCTCCTGGGCTTAGATGTAAAAGAGCAAGGAAACCAATAACCATCAAGGACAGTGGATTTAATTTACCATTTGAAGATTTATGGCCATTCACCAGTTAAATTAGCTTGGGCCATGGGAATAGAGAAAAAGGTCTTGGGAGTTATTTGTCACCAATGGGAATTCTTAATCCAGATTTACTGGGGGAGAGAGAGAGAGAGAATGGGAGAAGAACTTCTGCACAGTGCAGCCTTTGGTTGGGAACCAGTTAGCACTCAAATCAGCTCCAATATATTCTGGGAAATTACCAAATAAATATGTAGCAGCTCCTCTAATTATCATCTCATGCTATTATAAATCATCCGTTTCAAATTCAATAGAAATTGGGAATTTACATTCTAATGCAAGGGCTCATTGTGATGGTGAAGCTCGGTTTTGCTGTAATTAAAACAGCAGCAGAAAAAATTGCATTTTGTACGGTGCGTGGTCTCAGCTGGAAAACGCCCCCTGTGTCACTGAAGTGCCCCACTAGGACAAATAAATCATCACTCTGAGTCCTGAGAAGGTTGCTGGAGAGGAATATACAATGCTGCTCAAAATGTGGGCGAAGGGGATTTTTTCTCAGCAAATGTAACTGTGCTGTCTTGTCAGTCTCGGGGTCAAATTGTCTGACCTTCAATCAAAACTGTTTCCTACTGAGGGCAATGGGAAATGTGCTAAAAGACTCAGGCTTTATAATCACTCGTTTTTATAAATGTTGCCATCCAGATATGGCAGGAGGCACAATGATAATTCATTCCCATGGAGTCCAAGGCCAAATTCAGCTGTCATATTAGCATAAATGCAGAGTAACATTATTAACCTCAGATGTGTGCCTCAGATTTATCCCAGCAGGGTGGAATGCAGTCTGCCCTGTGACTTGCATCATTTCTTTTTGGGGTGTGTGGAGAAATCTCATTAGAAAAATCCAAGCCCAGGTTGGCAGCAAATGCAAGAGCATGTGTGCTGATTTGTGCTGGGTGTGATGTGAGAAACGTGTGTGCCCATGTGTCTTTGCTTCAGCTGTGGTAGGGAGCTGGCAGAGCTGAGCAGTGATGCACAGTGATGATGATGAACAGTGATGCACAGGTGGACAGGGAATTAGGTCCAAAAAAAGAAGTTTTGGCAAGTTCATGTTCGCTCAGTTGCCACCACACCTCATCAGGAAGTACGAGACTGTCCCAGCAGCCATGACTAATTCCCATCCCAGACCCTGTCACCTTCCAATCTAGATTTTGTGGTCTAAACAACAACCTGCTAACAAGAAAAGCTGGAATGGGGGGTGTTCCATCTGCTCAGTGCAGCCAGCTCCAGCTGGGGTGTCGCCTTCACCGAGGGCTGGTGGTGAGATGTGACAGTCTTCAAAAGCCAGAGACCAGCACGGGCTGTGAGGCTGGAAAGCTGTGGTAAAGGTGGGAGTGGGCTCAGCTGGGCACAAACACCCACCCTGGCTTGCTCAGAGCTCACACTCACAGCTGCTGTCATTGGGGGAGGAGCAGGGCTCACTCTGCCCAGCATCACTTTGGTGCTGTGTCCACGTGGCTCTGTCACAGCTCCTCTTGGCTACCCTGAGCTGCCTCTCCCTCCTCCCAGCTGCTCAAAGGCTCCTCCTGCTTGCACAGAATTCTGCCCATGGTTGTCTGCACCCTGTGGGTGTGGGAGCCAAAGCAGCAGCCAGATGTGGATACAACACTGAGGAGATGATGTCCTTGGTGGCTCCCAGCAGGAGCTGCTGAGGAATGAGCTGAGGTTCCTCATTGCCAAGCCACCAGAGCCCCAGAGCAGCCAGGTCACCATCCTGTGGTGACCCCAGCCTAAGGATGCTGCACCCCAGGGTGGCTGAGCAAGCCCTCTCCTGCTGGCATGAGATGTGTGTGGGAACAGAGGCACCCCAGGGAAGTGGAAATGTATTTGCTCTCATTTAGACCTGTCATCCCTTGTGCAGTGTCATTTGCCAGATAATGCATTGTGGTTGCAATTAGGGATCCCATCTAAATTTAATTAATGTACATAAATATTTGTGAGTGCCTGTATTCCTTCAATAAGATCACAGTGTACACAGCTGTTTGGGTGTTTACCTTTTCTTATATTTGCTGTTACATTACCAAATGAGAGAGCAAGGCTGGGCAGCCAGGTTTATAAAAGCACAGTGAATTGTTCATCTCTCTGTTCAGAAGAGCAAAGCAGCTCCATTTGCATCCTCCTCAAATTGCTTTTTTTTTGCTTGTCTGCTTTTTGCACTCACCACTGGCAGATGCTAATAGCATTATGGTGTCATTTAAAATCATGATCATTTGCAGATACAGTTTTGCATTTGTGAAGGTCTGATGCACCCTGGCTCTGGTGTGTTCCCCAGTGTGCTGGGATGAAGGCTTCAATATCCTACTACAGCTGGGAATTAGAGATAGCTGGCTGACCCTCAGCTAACCCTGGCAGTCAGCTCCAATTAGGGCAAGGAATGCCCCAATCTCATTTTTATCCTACTAATACCCCACACGGTGGAGTTTTGAGGAAACAGCTTTAGAAACGATTAAGACAGCTTTTCATCAAGTGAGAATCTCCTTAAACAGGGCAGGAAAAGGCAGCTGGTTGATGTCTGCTGACCACCATGAGCTGTTAAATGACATAACTTTCACAGGACTCAGACACTGCCACCAGAAATGACAGCAGACATCAATGTTAAGAGGAGAAAAGAGATCTGGACTAATTCCCAACAGAGAAGAGAATCACTCAAAAGAGACACAATGCAAAATATGATAATCAAAAATGCACAAACTGAGTTAATGGAATGCTTTGCTTGGCTTCTTTTGGGAGGTTCATTTTTGCTTCCTTTGGCAGGGGGCTTGAAAACTGAGAGAGGACAATCCAAATGTTAGGATTCCAGGGATAAATCCCTGGAAGTGCTCAAGGCCAGATTGGATGGGGCCCTGAGCAACCTGACCTAGTGAGCAGCATCCCTGCCCATGGCAGGGTGGGTGGAGCTGGATGATTTTTAAGGTCCCTTCCAACCCAAACCATTCCATGATTCTACAAATGCAAAATGCAAGATCAGCCTCACACAGGAATTAATAAAGTCCATGTGGACAGCCACCTGGGAGAAGCCCTGCAAGACCATTGAGTCCCACCTGTGCCTGATCCCCACCTTGTCCCCAGGCCAGAGCTCTGAGTGCCACATCCAGGCCTTCCTTGGACACCTCCAGGGATGGGCACTCCAAACCCCCCTGGACTGCCCCTTCCAATGCTTGACCACCTCTTCAATGAAGGAATTCTCCCTGATGTCCCTCATTTGGGAGAAGAGCCCAACCCTCACCTGGCTGCAACCTCTTCAGGGAATTGTGGAGGGTGATGAGGACCCTCCTGGGCTTCTGCTCAGATGGGAAAGCACCAGCTTGGCTTTTCCATATGCAGAGGAAAGAAGAGTAGATAACTGGCAGTGTTAATAACCAGGCAAGTGTTAATTACCTGTAATTGCTGGCAGTGGCTCCCTTTCTCCAGGATCAGGGAGCCAAGCAGAGCTGTCTGCCAAGTCCGTGCCTCTCTGCTGTTGTCCCTTGTGAGGGACAGTAGCCAAGGGGGTCACACCATCAAGGTGAAGTTCTCATGGGCTGCAGCAAGGCTCAGTGGTGCCCTCAGCAGTGAATCAGCACAGGTGTGCCCGTGCCCATAGCCAGCATGGTCCCTGGCAGCCCTGGAGAAGGATGCCTGCCATGGACAGCAAGCTGCTCACTGGAAGTTTAAGGAGAAGTGGTTGGGTATCCATGGATACATGCCTGAACTCAGATGCTTCTCTCTTGAAATGCAAATAGACCAAGAAAGGGCAACAGGGGTGTTGCACAAGGGGAGAGAATCCTAAGGAGGATCACACTTTCAAAGGATTTTGAACACTGCATTAGAAAGGGAGAGGCTGTGGAGTGGGGTGGTTCTCTGAGGGGTGGCCACTGGGAGACCAGAGCACTTCTGGCACTTTGTGAGGCACTGTGCTTCTGTTCCCTCAATGTTAAGAGATGAATATTTCATTTCAGGACTAACTGTCCCTGCAAGTACAGCTTTTTGGATGAAAACAAGAGGCCGGCTCCCCGGCGGGATGTGCCATCCTACCCAAAGGTACCACACAGTCCTTGCTCCTCCCACGCTCCTGCTGCATGGCTGCCACCCTGACAAGTGCTGCTTTACAATGTGTGACTCCTTAGCCATTCATTCCCTGTGATGCTAAATCCAAGGTCTGATCCAAAACGCCAATGGAAAAAGCCATCAGTTGCCCGTGGTGACTTAAAGTTTAATTCTCAGTAGTGTTTAGTACTTGAAAGCTCATTAGTGTTTGAAATGTTAATGAACATTGTGCATTCATCAACATTTAATGCTCTTTTGTCTAGTTATATTTGTTTATTCTCCACGCTCATAGCAACAAACAAAACCACCCTGTAATGCTGTGTTCTGATTGAAAGTAGTGCTGCTGCCTGTTTTCTCCTAATAGATTATTTTTTAATTTAAAAAGTAATTTATGGGGATGCTTCACCTAGGGAAACAAAGAGAAAATGCGACATTGGATTCTCTCCAAAATGATTCATTGTCCCTGTGAAAATGAGTTAGTGTATTTGCTAGAGAAAACAGTAATGCTGGAAGAAAAATGTCTCCTGGGCAAGTACAAGTGCAAATCCACAGTGATGAATGAGGCTGAAACCATGAAGAGCACAGGGTCTTGAATCCCAGAACCAGCAGTCTTTACCCTCAAGAATTATTAAAAGCTGCCTGGTTATGCCTGCCCAGTGGCCAGCTCAGATCTTGACAAAGCACCAGCTCACACATTTGCAAATCATGGTTTAACCATGGGCATCTCCTGGCACACACCAAAGCTGGCTCAGCCACCCTGAATCCTCATGGCCCTGTGTGATGCAGATCTGTGACATGGACCTGGCTCTGTGCACATTTGTCTTCAGAGCCCAGCAGAGCAGTAAATTCTGCAGTTTGCTCTGCTCTGCCTCACTAAAGTGACCTCCACTGAAGCAGAGACTCTGGGACTTCTATTTCTTTGAGTTAACTTTTGCCCAGGAGGCTTGTGCTTCTGACACTAACACATGATTTCACAGAACACATCAGTTCTAAGGCAGTTTTTTTTTCCCTTGATAAGTATATATGTCAGATTAAACTTTGATGGACTGCTGCATTAGGATCTTGAATTAAGAATAAAGGCTACAAAGAGTTGCACTAACCCACTGCAGAGTAAACTTTTGTATTTCTGTGTTATTCCTAGACCAAAACTCGTGGGAGTCTGGGGTTTTGGAGATTTGCAAAATTTGTTATCAGTTTTCAGGTGCTGGACTTGTCCAATGTCAGTGAGGGTGAAGGAAGATATCATTGCAACACCAAATCTGTACTGCTAATTTGCAGTTTTCTTGCAGAATGTCACACTAAATGTTCATTGTGTGTGCAAATGCAAAACTCCTTGCCTTTTGAAGAAGAAAAATTAATCATCTGTGTTGTTCCTCCTTGGACTTAGTACCAAACAATTTGATAGCTCAGAAATTGTCATTCACCTGCTCAGGAGGGTAAACCCAAACTAGAGATAGCCAATGGGCCAATTGAAGCCACAAGGGTTTTGAGTCCCAAAACCACTGATGAATAGGATCCTGAAAAGATGAGTCTGTAGAGTCCTGATATCCCCATGTCTTTTAACCCTGCACATTCCTTTTCTTTTCATTTTCTAAACTACCATGAATGAGCTTGATTTTGTTTTAGGCTTTGAGCGTAATGATAAAAAATCACTTGAATCTTGCAGGCTGACAACCAATTTGAAACTGTGGGCACTCTTGAAAAAACACTAAAACACTCGAAAGGAGAGCATAAATCATCTGAAAATAAACATATCATCCCCACCAGCTAATTTAGCACTGTAAGCAGAGACACTTCACACCACCCCTCTCTAACTGGCAGCTTGAGTGCTGCTGATGCTCTGCAGGCAGCAGAACCATTGCAGCCAGGGATGGGTCTGTGCCCTGTGCCTTTGATTTTCTGTGCTGGATTTAGCCATGACCCTCTCCTTAACACCTTCACTCCCCCTTTTCTCCCAAGTTCTGCTCCACAAGGATCTGCCCCAAAGATCTGCCCCAATGATCTTCCCAAAGCCAGCTGGCGGGAAGGGTGAGGAGGGTTGGGCGGCCAGAGGGAGAGATCATTTGCTCTCTCCTTGGGAAATGTGGCTAAATCCCTCATGAATGGAGCCCTGGGAGCCCCAGGGACATGCCAACAGCATTCCCATGGCAGGGACACCCTTGTTTACACCTCCTGCCTTTCTGTCTGCAGTACATGCTGTCCCAGGAGACCATCGAGGCTCTGCGGAAACCAACTTTTGACGTCTGGCTGTGGGAGCCCAACGAGGTGAGGATCCACATTAGCAGGGTTGGCACTTTCTGTGAGCCAATAAGGCCAGAAGAGCCCTTTGAGACAGTCTGCAGGGTTTTCCCCCCTTTCTGCCCCTTACTCCCTGTATTTTTTTTATTTCCATACCATACCAGAAATGCAGTGCTTCTTCCTAGCAGGTGCCAGGTAGATTATGCTGCTTATCATATCCTGGCTCCTCTTTATTTGCTCTTTAATCTCTTCCTAGTAAAGTCCCTCAACTGGTGCACTGTCATTACTGCCACATGAGTTCTCCCATACCATTTTAGCTGAACAAATCAATCCCCAGTGAAGTCTGTGCTTAAGCACATCATCAATAACTCCACTCAAATCAATAAAGCAGCAGGCAGAGGTGCAGGCATTGATTCACACCCCTTCAGCTGAGGGTTTTTTCTGCAGCTTGTTCTGAAGAGGTTGCAAGGCTGCATTCAAAGCCAATTAGTATCTCCTTATTGCTAAATTTTCTTCCTTTTTTACTGCTATTAGTGTTATTCATGGTTCATCACTTGTGCAGAAGGTTCTGGAAGGTCTATGTGTAACCCTCTAGAAACGTGAAGGAGAAGGATGTTAAGAGTGGACAGCTTATAATATAATGTAAAACCAGATTTAGCAAGTACTAGAAAATATCACTGAAGAAGAACATAATGGAGGACAGGACTAAACCAGGGGTTTAGTGCTGGTTTTTTCCCAGGGGAAGGCTTGGGTAGCTCTGGCAGCACCCCCAGCAGCAATCACCAAATTACCTTCTCAGAGGTTCTGCATGCAGAGTGATTCTGGCTCAGCATGACAAGGAAAGGCACCCCATACCCCATCCACAGGAGCAGCACATTCCCTTCAGGGTATTTCCTATGTCTGGAAGAACAACAAAAGGGCTCTCTGGTGGCTTTAGGTCCATCTCCCATTTGCTGAGAGCTTCCCTTGTGTGGTCAGAGGTGCTCTGCAGCCACTACTCCCTCTCTGTACCATGGCCATGATTGTCTGTCAGCTCTTTGCAGCAAGAGGGAATTACAGTCTGACAGGTGCACCATAACACTGCTGGATTATTGCTGTTCTGACTATCAAGAAAGAATGAGGAGAGAGAAAACCCATTATCCATGGTTTCCTGTGGGCTGGGGGACAGTGCTTTAGCACAGTAACCCATTCAGAGGGCTAGGAAACATTGTCAGGTGGCAAGAAAAGGGCAAGCAGGAGGGTGTGGAGATTTAACTTGCCCTGCAAGGAGGAGTCTGCTCAGAAATGAGATTCCCCACATGCTGTGGTGAGCTGAACACCATATGGGTTTATCTCTCCCTCTTAGCTCTGCTTTATGTTTACAGAGAATATTTCAATTTTGTCAGTGCTTGTTTAGCAGTGAGTATTTGCCCACGTGCTCCAAGTGGGACAGGCAGGTCATAAACCTTGGTCAGCTGTAAGCAAATGAATAATGTGCTCTGCTGCATCTCAGCAAACACAGCTTTGCAGCAAGCCTGGCTCCTCCCTCTCAAATGCCCTCTCACTTTTCAAGCCTTACAAGAATCCCATATTCAAGCTTTTGCTGCTGACCAAGAGAGCTAAACATGAAAACTGAGATTTTCCTGTCTTCAGGGGCAGGAGTTTTGGGACTGAGAGTCGCCTCCTCACTCACCCAAAGCTCTCTTGGCAACAGCTGCATTTCTAAAGGTAATTCAGAACTTCTGGATAAAGTTTCTTGTCTTGGAAAGTCTTAAATGGAACTGTTGCAAAACATATATTCTACGAGGACAAGGGGATTTTCAGCAAAATGCTGCCCATGAGATCTGAGCAGCATTCAGCTCATGGCATTGTCCCTCAGGTCTTGCAGGAAAGTCCCTTCCTGTTTGGATTACTCAAAGTCAGCCCTGTTGTTACTCCATGACTTATATTTATATTTCCCTGGATAAATATAAAGTTACATTAGATTAAGTCATTTTTTCTGGTGAGTTTCTAAGAGCCTAAATAACAAAAAACTGACAAGAAATGCCCCCAGGGCTGTATTTGTGACATTATACCCCTTATGTTGAAACCCCTGGTTTGCTTTACAGTCTAAAAACTGCATTTTCTAACACAATGGCCACATTCCATCCCCTGCAGTTTGAGCATTCAGAAATGGAAATGCATATACACATAAACTCCTGAACTCCAGGAAGCCTCTTCATTTCTGACTGGTGGAAGCTGTTAAGCACCCAAACACTTGATATTATCAATATTTTGTTTTCAATTCTTTGATATTGTCAATATATTTGTTTTCAATTCTTTGAGATTATCAATATCTTTTGTTTTCAATTATTTCAAGCCCAGATGATTAAATGTGAGGGGTGGTGCTAAATTACCTGAATCCCCCTTGCTGCTGCAGAGCAGATGTTGTCTCAAAAGAGCTGCCTGTGCTGGCATTTCAGCTGTAGGGATTCACAGTTACAGTCTCCATGAGGGGATAATCACAAAACTGCTGCAATTTTGTAGGGTTATAATGGGAAATCTTTTAAATGAGAAATATGAGGAAAGATAGTGGAGTAAGGAGCTCACAAGATGTGATAAAGAAAGAAGGTATTGACAAATGTCTGAAATGAATGTTTCTTCAGGGATCTCTTGTTTTTCTGCTGTCATTTCCTGTTCAGCTGGAGCCTGATCCATTTCTGTGCAGCCAGGGAAAAGCTCCCACTGGTTTCACTGAGCAACAGGACACATCCCAGCTGAACTGGAAAAATGGCAATGCTTTTTTTTGTGAGCAGGAATTGCTGTGATACACACAAATCACAATTACTGCAGAGTGCTGGTGTGATATTCAAAGCCCTGCACAAAACCTGTGAAGTCAACAGCAGTGTGTCTGCTTCAGGAAGCTTTCAGGCCATCTCTGTCCCCCCTCTTGCAGTGTCTTTAATCATGCAATCTTTGATCATCTTTCTTTCATCTAAAGAGGCCTCTGCCACTATTTGATGCTTGCAAGGGGGAAATTCACTTCACAGGGTGTCCTCAAGGGATATTTACAGAGCCAGCAATAACCTGCCTGTTCCTGGCTGCAGATGCTGAGCTGTTTGGAGCACATGTACCACGACCTTGGGCTGGTGAAAGACTTCAACATCAATCCTATCACCCTGAAGAGGTGGTTGGTGAGTATTTCTCAAGTTACTGGTGTTTGCAATTTTTCACATTCAAAAATCAGTAAACAAGGCATTTAGTCATGGAATTAACATGGCTGGCATGAGTAATCCCAGTGAAAGCAGTCAGTCTATACAAATTCTTAAAATTCAAGTACTTCAGAAAATGTTTGCATTCTTGGGGTCACAAATGACTCTTTTTTTTTAAACTGTTTTGCATTTATTTGCTGAGGTTTCTATTACTGAATGCAGTTCATTTCTGCTGAATGCTCTTGATACCTACTGTAAATGGAGGCAAGACAAGTGCCTTCAGATATAGCTAAGAAGTGCCAATATGTGCAATAATCTTTCAATGTACTAAATCACAGGGAGCAGAGGAAAGAGCAAGTCAGGAAGGAAAAGGAATTGCTGAGAAGGTAACTTTCTTTGCTTCAGTCTTTGATGTGAGAATGTTGCAGAGATGCAAAATGTGAGAAAGATGAGATCATACCAAAAGTGAGATGGCTGAGGGAGAAACACTGGAATATTTAAAAAGCAATGAGTTTTCAGGTCCAAGGGAGAGCAAAAGAAAAAAGCTGTTTGCTAAAAAGCTGAAGAATATATTAGCTTTCTTAGAAAAAACCCATCATGTTTTTAGAGAACTGTAGACCAGTAAATATTTTAACCATTGTTTAAAAAGCATCCAGGGATAGCCTGAGGAATTATAACTGGTTAAAACTTATTTCTGTGTCCCACAAATTGATTGAGACACTAATTAAAACCAGCATGGTGTGAATTCATCATACAGATGTTTCACAGGATTGCCCTACGAAAGACTTGCACCTCATTAATCTCTTCTAATTCCCTGAGGAGCTTGCAGAGAGTAGAGGGCACTGTTTCAGATGGATGTAGACTCCTAAAAATTTTCACAAAATCAGGAGGTAGCTGGAAAAGACAAAGAAAAGACAAAGAAAAGACAAAGAAAAGACAAAGAAAAGACTGGGCCCATCAGGTGCTGCAGCACAGCAAGGGCAGGGGGCACACGGGGCTGTCACTGCTGGGTGTCCTGCTGCAGGAGGGACACAACGAGGCACAAGGCTGAGCAGAGCCTGGAATCAGGGATGAAATGTCACCACAGAAGGCTGGAGGCTCACCTGAAATTTATTCCCAGCACTGGTGAAGCCTTTTTAGAAAAATAATATGACTGCATTAATGGAGTGCACCAAAAATGATGAAAAGCTGGTAAATCTCTCTCTCTCTGAAGAAGGCAAATGAAAAGCTGGGTGGTTGACCCTATAAAGCAGCTGAAGACAAGGGGTGGGATGAAACCCAACAGAAACAAGGGTAACACAGAGCAGATAAACCAGAAGATCTCCTCCTCCTCCTGTTTCACAGCCCAAAAACATGGGAAGCAAGGTGATATGTCAACACACACCAACAGCCCACCCACACACACTGCTGCAGGCAGCTTCCCCTAGCTCGTGTCTCCAAGCAATTTGTCACCACTAACATTTAAGACAGCCTCACTCTGAGCAACAAAAGGGGAGTTTGTTGTGTATTTTCTACAAAGGTAATGCAGGGTGATGTCTCCCATCTTCTTGAAGAAAGAAAAATGATTTTTGAAAGCCTCAAGGGCTCTGCTCCAAAGTGGGATACTTCCTCAGGCACAGTATGGGCATCCCTTTGAACTCAAGTGGGAGAGGAAAAGCCACCTCATGCTTATCCCACATCCACTGGCTACAGAAATCATCCAGAAAGAGGAGGAAAGAGTGATTAATGCAAGCCAGTCACTCCATCCCCCCTGAGTCAGGAGCCCCCTGGGATGCTCTGGGCTCCAGTGCTGGATGTGCACATCACATCCATGCAGTTTGTGCAGTGCCACAGGTGTCCATGTGTAGGCTGTGAGATGCCACCTGTGAGCCTGGTGACAACCATATTGTGCCATTCCTAACTCATTTTAAAATGATGAAATGTGTTTCTAAAATCCTTGCTGCAGAATGATCTGTGCAGCTTTTGCAATGAAACCCACAAATACTGAATAAGCATTGAAATACCACACTTCTCTTGACCTCATCTGCAGCTTTGAGGTTTGCTAGAAGTCAGGTGATGGATTGAAGTGTTTGATCCTGGTGGGGTGTGAGGACTCCTGAAGTAAATTCCTGATTTAGCTGGAGAAGGGGACAGGAACTCTGTCCATGTCATTAATTCAGGCTCAGTAACTGAAGCATGAGGGCTCTCTGGGGTCCAGGCTTTGGAGAAGGATTCAGCAGAGGGGTCCAGCAGTGCTGCTGACTCTTGGCTGCTTTGTGAGGGACAGGGAACCAGAGGAGCATTGGAATAATGACCGTGGCACGTGTCATCCCAGCTGTGCCAGTCTCCCTCTGCCAGCCTGGCTGGCACCAGCCAGGATACAGGGACAGACAGGCTTTATCCTGCCTGTGGAATGAGGGCAACCAAGCCAGGATCTGTAGAAAGTTGAACCATACAAGAATGGCTGCTGTGAGCCCATAACAGCTCAATCTCTCCCAGGCTGACAGGCAGAGAAAACCCACCCAGCTGTGCTCCAGCCTGGGGTGCATTCACATCCTCCTTTTGCCAAGCAACACGTCCCAAAGTGCCCCCTCTGAGCACTGGCCATGAAATGACAGCCACATTTCAGCCCTCCAGGTATCAGAGCTGCAGGTTGTATTCAGCAGGAGAGGGGGCCAGGGGTGGGCTCTGAGCCCTTTACAGTCCCCCGTTTAGCCACTGCAAGGTTTGAAATACAAATTCAGGATGAGAGCAGAGTGTTCTCTCTTAAGGACTGAGATGCAGCTGTGCTGGGATGTTTGCCCATTGCTGGCTGGTGTGGGAGGGGATTTTCTGTGAGCTTTACCTGCTGGTGAATTCTTGCAACACACAAATGTGAAAAACACATTCACTCTCCCGTGGAAATTTAAAAGTTTAGTAAAGGACAGTAGGAGACAAGGACCATAGAGCAAAGGTTGTTAAGGTGCCTCTTGGCACTCAGCCAAGAGCACACTGTTATCTTTGGAGATACCCCTTAAATACATTTTCCCTTTCATCAGCCCTTTGCATAGTAAACTTTTCCCCCAAACTAGTTTACATGTTCCACAAATTGTTTAGCACAATTCTCCTCCTTGGGTTTGCCTTTTCAGAGCAGGAGTATTCCTTGGTTGTGGTTTTAGTCCATTCTCATCACCTCCAGTTTTAGGGCCTTGGTCCACACTGCCTTCAGACAGTGAGTGCTGACAGCTGGCAGATCAATAGCAGGGTCCTCATCCTGTGTTCATTGGATGTTATCCCATCCAAGAAGGAATTTTGACACAAGCATACTTAGATCAGCTGTTTCATTACTATGTCTAAGCTTAATTAACAACAGAAATAAAAACTCTATTTTTGTAACTAAGTTACTTTAACACCACACATATAGAATCCATTTTAATGTTTGTGAAAAACCCCTATTATAATATGTATCTATAACACAAATCTCACCCAGGAAGGCAGAAAGTATCAGAGGCCCTGTGCAGTCACTCTGTCCTAGCAGAGAATAATCCTGGGCCCCATAGGACTCCTTGAAGGATTTCCAGTGCTTGGTAAGCAGCTCTGGCACCTCTGACAGCTCCATTCCCTCTCTCTGCAGCTGTGCATCCACGACAATTACAGGAACAACCCCTTCCACAATTTCCGGCACTGCTTCTGCGTCACCCAGATGATGTACAGCATGATCTCGCTCTGCAGCCTCCAGGTACAGCCCCTCTCCGAGGCACCTCTGCATTTCCACCCTGAAACCTGAGCCACTTCTCTTGCCAGAGGGGCCACCAGCCTGCTGGCAAGCGGTGGCCTTTGAGGAGGCTGCACTTGCTCAGTGCCCCGGGGTGGGAAGTGGATTTGTAGAGGATTCTCAAAGCCTGACAGAAGGCTCACACCGTGTGTGCATCTCTGTGCAAACCTTGAGGTAGGAAATGCTGACTTAGAAATGCCATGGAATAGGACAGACATTGTTGAGAGAGAAATGGAGCTGGAAACAAGTTTCAAAGGATGGCCTCTGGATACTTTGGAGAAATAGAACTATGAAAGGTGAAGGGTTTTAATTATATTAAAACCCACAAGGAGTAATTTTAGATGATTGGCTTTAAGGCATTTACAGTATAGGGTGGCAAAAACTAATAGGCCAAGAAACAATGTATTATAACTAAGAAATAGCTGACTTCTGATTGTGATTGTGTGAATTATAACACCTGTGTTGTCTCACCCTTCATATGAAACTGAAAATGGAATAAAAGCTCATAAAACGCCTCTCAGTTACCCCATATCCAGATCAGAAAAAAACTTCATCTGACACCCAGGCACACAAGGAGAGGTGTTGCATTTCCACTTCAGCCATCCCATTCCCGACCCCAGCACCTGCACAGCTTTCTGAGGCTGCTGGGGAGGTAACTTCACCTCCTGGATGTCCACAGTTTGTACTGTGATGGAGTGAAAGATTCAGGAATGACAGACAAACCCCTACTGAATTATGGGCTGTGGGTATGTTCTTTGTTTGGAGCACAAAATGTTCCCACAAGAGGTTTTCTCCAAAAGTGTGTTTTTACCTGTGCCTGTCCTGTAGCCTGGCATGTATTGTATGCAGGACACACATTTGACCTTTATTTTGTCCAAAACTGTAGGTATCAATTAATTTCACTGCCTGGATAACCTCCACTCATATATTTGTTTCATTTCTTTACAAAACTGCCTTTTTTCACTTTAAAAAAAAAAAACATTTTTTCTCTATAGTTATACATATCAGTTACTGGCCTAAGTCTGTTTTCTTGCCAGTACCAGTATGAAGAAAAATTTGCTTTAATGTAAGTCCATGCTATTCAAAAGCTGTGGGAACACAACATTTAATTTTTCTAGTTCTTTTCCTAACTTTAGTTAATGCAGAATGCAGTGGCAACAGAGCCATCTTCCAGCCCTCCCTTTACCTAATCAGGGTGCTCAAATGACTTGTAAGAGACTGTAGTAATGTCTCAGTGCTTTTATATCATCTCTGCAGTAATAGCAAATTTCAAGGAAATTGCCTCCTCTGAGCTGCTGTTATTTAATGCAACAAAGGCAAATCTGAGTCATTTTTACTGGAAGGGAGGCAGATTTCTCTTTCTTGACTGAAATAAATTCATCTAAGGAAAAATGCTTCATTTTGCTCATATTTGTATTTCTCTAAAAAGTAAATATGTCTGGTTTCTTTGTTTCTTTTCATTTACAGGGATAGGGGAAGTAGAAATCATAATACTACATTCATGTTTTGTATTTTACAGGAGAAATTTTCCCAAATTGACATTTTAATTCTCATGACTGCAGCAGTTTGCCATGACTTGGACCATCCAGGCTATAACAACACGTGAGTCTGTTCTCTTGCTTTCTATTCCCTCAAAATCTATTGGGAAGGTAACACTGGTTGGCATTTTTTGGTAGATCAGGTTTTCCTTCTCACAGCCTGACCTTTTCCCAAGGCCCTGCTGGTCACTCACGTGGGCCAAAGCAGAGCTCAGGTCTGGGTTGGGGTTTGCCAGCTGTCCTTGGTTCTGTAAGGAAAATGGTTTTTTTTTTCAGATTTTTATTCAAACACTTTTCCCCCTAACTCCTGAGAAAACAAGGTGAAATACTTTACAGCTGGTAACACTGCTATAAATGATTATAATGGAATAATTACACTAAAATTCAAAGGGGGATTTAGCTTACACTTTATTTCATAATTATAAATCATGAAGTGTACTTTAGTCTGCTTATTTTCATGTGAGGAAATTATTGATGTTGACCCACAGACACTTTTGTGTGCATGTGAAAGAGAGAGAATCTGATTTATTTGTAACCATTCATTAAATAAGGGCAGATGTCACCATCTCAACAAGAAATAATAAAACTCATGCAAGGTGTTCTAGCATCTGAACCGGAACAGGAAAAGAGAACTTTATTTTTCAGACTTTAACATTTATAGAATTCTAAAAGTGACAGTGGATTGGAGGATGGCATTGCCACCTCTCCAACTACACTGGTCAGACTAACAGTCCATCAAAATTCTCCTCCTACATAGAAGAATGCAAAGCAATCATTATTTACATGAAAAAGTGTGTGAGAAACTCCATTACAAGAATGTAAACATCAGAAGGCTTAGAGAAACTCAAAAGAACAGGGCAACAGGCAGAACCCAGTTCTGACTGGGATCAGTGAGAATCTCTGCATTTGCCATTAGCAGGGGGTGAATTAAACCAGACAGTTCCTTCTGGTTTTGTTCTACGTCATTTAAAACTAGAAATGTGGTAAAATTTAAAGAAGAAAAAAAAACCTTTTTGGGTGAATATTCAGCCACTGAAGGGGATCAATGCCTGAGATTATATTAAATATCTATTTTCTGTGAAAATCTGATTTAATACCAACAACCAAAAAAACCCCAAAGCTGCAGCTAATTGAATAAGCATTGAAAAGGGTGCCAGCAGGAGGAAGCAGCGTGGTTTGGAGCAGCTGGTGGGTGTCTGAGGAGCTTTTTCCTCACGGCTTTCCCTGCCCTCAGCTACCAGATCAACGCGCGGACGGAGCTGGCCGTGCGCTACAACGACATCTCCCCGCTGGAGAACCACCACTGCGCCGTGGCCTTCCAGATCATCTCCCAGCCAGAATTCAACATCTTCTCCAACGTGGACCAGGACCAGTTCAAGCAGATAAGACAGGTAGGAATGCTGCTCCTGCACGCGCCGTCGCTCCCGAGGTTACAAACCCGCGCGGAATTCCCTGCTCCACATGGGAGTGGTTCATCCTCCCTGGAGGGCAGGGCTGAAAAAGCCCCGTACTCTGGGAGGATCCAAGAGGGATTCTTGGAAAATTTTCACAGCAGCACTCTCTGGATTGTGTTGCTGAGGAATAATGGGTACATCCTGGCTATTAAAGCCTATGACATTTTGGGGGTAGATGTTTATACATTGGAGGACCCAATTAGCTCTGACTGGGGAAGGATTAAGCTTTCAGGGCAGAAGTTTGTGTTTTATGGGAGCACTGTATTAATTTTAAGAGGGGCTTCAAAAGGGGAAAAGATTTGCAACAGCAGAGCACTTGTACTGTTGGAAGAAGCCCTGGTGCACTGGAAGTCATCACAGTTATCTCTGAGGCACTGAACAATGTTACAATTCCCAGCGGGGCTCGAAGGGCTGAAATTCAGTCTTAATTTCCACATTACACCTTCATTACACACCGAGTGAAGAAGCAGTATAAGGGCTGCTTGGAGTTCCTGATTCTGCCAGCATGTGGGAAACTGGCACAGGCCCAAAATGGACTGTTCTTTATGAAAACCCACAACTTTAAATTAACCACATGTTTTCCCATCATAAACTCTGCACAGAAGGAGGATACAGAGCTCCTTGTCCTCATCCAAGTGTTCCAGAGCTCTTAATCCAAAGAGGATGGGCACAGCTGGCATCCACATCATGATTTTTGTCTCAGGGCCACTAAGAATCAGCAGCAAAACCCACAGTGCCTTCCAAGGAGGGGAAAGTGGATCTTGGCAGCCAGAGTGTGGCTTTTAACATCCTGTTGTACAGTTTGCTTTTCTACAATTAGTCAATGAGAAAGGAAAAAAAAACCTCAGTGTCTCTGGAATATCACATAAAACCATGATCCTCTTGTACCACAAACTCTTTATAACCCTCTTCCCATTTCCTTGGCAGCTCCAAGTCAGAAACTTCCCCTTCCAGCATGAGCAATTCAGTGCATCTGAGGCATTTTGTGTGCATGACAGACTCTACTTGGCTTTGCAACAGCAGACCTTGTAAGGAATGTCAATTTAATATGTGAACATGTTTTCTTTGCTAGGGGATAATTACATTAATCCTGGCTACAGACATGGCGAGACATGCAGAAATACTGGACTCTTTCAAGGAAAAAATGGAAAACTTTGATTACACAAATGAAGAACACATGACCTGTGTAAGGAGGTTTTGTGGATTGTTATTTTTCTGTGCATGGAGTGAAAGCTTGTAGATTAACTTTTGTTCGTTGAAAAACTGAGATTCAATATATATTATAAAAAAATAATCCATCCTACATCAAAAAATAATTACAATTTGGAAGTGCTCTATATTAAATAGATTTTTCCAGCTTTAGAAATCCTGGAGTCCCATCAGGAAAATAAAAAATTTTACTCTATTAAGCCACAAATTCTTATTGTCTGTTACTATGGGACAAGAAAAATCCATAAGAGTAAAACCTCCAGTCTCCTCTATTCCCCAGTGCAGTTGTGTTTGATTTCCAGGGAAATCTTTTCCCAGCTGCCTCTGAGTGTGCACAAAAAAACTTTAAGGTCATTTGTGACCGAATCTCTTCATGCAGCAGATAAGTGCACATCCCACTGTGACACATCCCAGTGCTGCAGAGGGGGAAGCAGGGCACAGAGGGGATAAGGGATTTACACAGATCAGCTGAGAGAGGGAAGAAGGATCCACTTCATTTAAGATCTCTGGTTAAATCCTGAAATTGTCCTTTCTGGTTGAAAGCACTGCCTCCCAGTGCATTGCAAGGACAGGGGTTGTGGAAAGGGGGAAAAGGGCTGGCTTTAGGACTGCAGCATTGAAGTGTTATCCTCTTTCAGCTGAAGATGGTACTGATAAAATGCTGTGACATCTCCAACGAAGTCCGCCCGATGGAGGTAGCGGAGCCCTGGGTAGATTGCTTACTGGAGGAATATTTTATGCAGGTAAGAGTGAGGGGGAGATGCAATTGCACAATTTCACAATTTTCTGCTACTTCCAAATCCCACAGGTGCTTCACTGTCTGACAGCCCAGTCTGGCTCTAGCTCTGAGCTACCTGGTTTAGTGGAAGTTTCCCTGCCCATGGCAGGGGGTTGGAACTAGATGATCTTTAAGGTCCCTTCCAACCCAAACCATTCTATGATTCCATGGAAAGCTTCTATTACAGAAAGTCAGAGAAGGATGCCAGCAAAAGAACCTGCTCAGCAAGCAAGTGGATGCAAGTGATTTTCTCTTTTAATCATTAGTAAAGAATGAGATATAATTTCTGTTTGAATACCTGAAAATAAGCACTCTCTGGAGAACGATGAGGAAATCACATAACTACTCCTTCTCTTTCAGAGCAGCAAGAGCCATCACCAGCTTTCTGAATGCTCTGAAATATTTTACCTCACAAGTCCAGTGGGTTTGCAAAGGGAGTCAGCCACCCTGCAAGCCTGGAGGAGAACACTTTGATGCTGGTGCTGAGCAGAAATAACTCAACAGAATTCTCTTTATTCAGATGTTGCTCTCCACAAAGCAGAGACATTGGCCTGAGGGAAGCACATCACCATTCTGTGCTATCTACAGACACCTCTGTGATCTGTGTCTGAGGGCTGCTCCTCTGCTTGGTGCATCACTCTCCTAGCAGCCTGATGGACAGGGTTAATATTTGTTATCTCTGGGTTTGTTATCTCTGGGTTGTTTCTCTGGGTTTGTTCCAGAGTGACCGAGAAAAATCCGAGGGGCTCCCGGTGGCGCCGTTCATGGACCGCGACAAAGTCACCAAGCCCACGGCCCAGATCGGATTCCTCAAGTTTGTCCTCATCCCCATGTTTGAAACAGTGACAAAGGTAAAGTCACCCAGGGCCAGAAACCAGAGAGGGGGAGAGCAGAGCTTCAGTGTTTGCCCCACCAGGTGTTTAGTTATCCAGGGAAATGGGGATGTACCTTCCACACCCCGTTTTCAGCATGTACAGTTAAATAATGCAGCAGGTTGAGGAATGCAAAAGGAAATGATGATAGTCTTTCTCTTGTTTCCACCTAGCTGTTCCCAGAAGTGGAGGAGGTGATGCTCCAGCCTCTGTGGGAATCCAGGGACCACTATGAGGGGTTAAAACAGATAGATGATGCTATGAAAGAGGTAAACTCCAATTATCTCCTTGATACAGCAAACATTATCATTGAATGAGACAAACATTATAATTAAGCAGCAGCTTAATCCTGAAACAGTGGGAATTATGCTTGTGGCATAATCATTATCCTGAGAAACAATGCATTACACCTGCCTGGAGAGAGGTGTGTGCCACAAGCAGTAAAAACATGTCCTTGCAGAGTCCACCAGGAACCACACGAGTATGGGCACGGGACAGGAGCTGCTTGCAAGGTACAGACCCCAGGGATAACCCCTGAAGGGATCACACCTCTCCCTGGAGGGATCTGCCCTCCCTTGGGAAGGAGTTTGCCTGGGTTAATGTTCTGGGGTTGGGCAGTTCAAGGCTCTGCAGCACCAGTGCATGAGTTTATTTTCTGGGAAGGAACTTCCAGTCACGTGTGTGTCATCAAGGATGTGCTTGGCATTTTATGAGGAATCACTCTGTCATGCAAAGCACCCAGCAGGATTAAACACACAACCAGTGAAGCCCTTTAACTGCCCACTGGGGACTTGAATGTACAGAGCATCTCTCATTTTGTAAGGCTCAGGGGAGGTGGGAATTTCAGGTAACCACAGTTGCTGTCTCTCAGCAGGTCTGCATTGCCTCAGGAGCCTGGCAGGGCAGAGAGCAGTGCCCAGGGCAGCAGTCAGAGTGCTGGTCCAGCTCTCTGCAGCCTGTGACAGTGGCCCTGCACTCCTTTCTTGCACACCTCTTGCAGCGCCTCTTTTCCCTGCCAAGATCCACTACAAAACCTGCCCAAATGGCATCACAGAGCTGGGAGTTTCTGACATGAAAAAATTCAGCGTGTGGGCAGGCTGCTATCAGCCACTCCATCATTAAAATAAGTTGGGAAGTGCCCTGGAGACCAGTTGTGCTGGTATTGTTTGATATGTGGGCAATGAAGGTTCCTCCACTTGATCATCCATGAGTGGAACAGTAGCTTTGCTGTAGCTCCCATCTACTCCCAAGTGCTTTGGAGAAAAAGCCCCTCAACAGTTCAAGTACTAAGGCTTGTTGATCAAAGAGCACAGGCTCTGAGGGCACTAAATTTTAAAGGAGAACAAAGCCTTTTAGGCATTTTTCCATTTAGACAGGAGCATTTCTCAAACAAGGGCAAAAGAACTCAAATACGACTGCCAGACTTTCTGAGTTTTATTCATCTTTCAAGTTGAGCTGAGATTTTACTTCTGGTTTACAGAAGCTGTCAAAAGAGCATTTTTATACAAACTGATGGAGCTTTAATTACAGTGCATTGGCACAAGAGGCCTTAAAATTAGGAGCTGCTTGAATTCAGAAATATTCTGAAACAAGAGGACTTAATTAATAATCTGAGAGCCTAGTACAATAGCTGATGAGAAAGACTGAGTTCTGTTTACCCAGGACGTTCATCCAGAGCTGTTTGGATGAAATAATGCCTGTGATATTCCAAGCTGCTGCCTATTATTTCCCAGGAAATGTTGCACATGCCTTGTGGAGAGCTGAGTGTGGGACTCACAGCAGCGCTGTGGGTGTGAGTCAGGGGGGATTAATCCTGCTCTGCTCTTCATTCCAGCTGCAGAAACAGAAAAGTGAAGGCTTGACCGCCGGCAGTACCGAAAAGTGAGAGGAAACAGCCTTTGAACAAATAAACCACGAGCCTTGAGGCTACTCTGCTTTGAGAAATGCTGGATTATCCAAGCAGAGGTGGTGGCTACGTCAAAATCCAAGTGGGACCATGCAGGGAGAGATGGATCCACAGCCTGCAGCCTCCTCACAGAGGTGCTGCTGCTGCCTTCGGACACCGCGGGCTCCCCAGACTCTGGCATCCCCTCCACAGCCTCTGGCAGGATTCCCCAGGCTCCTGAATTCCCTCCACAGCCTCTGGCAGGATTCCCCAGGCTCCTGAATTCCCTCCACAGACTCTGGCAGGATTCCCCAGGCTCCTGAATTCCCTCCACAGCCTCTGGCAGGATTCCCCAGGCTCCTGAATTCTCACCACAGCCTCTGGCAGGATTCCCCAGGCTCCTGAATTCTCACCACAGCCTCCTGGCAGGATTCCCCAGGCTCCAGCATTCCCACCACAGCCTCCCAGCAGGATTCTCCCTGTGGACACTGCTCAGGCTGCAGCACAGCTCCAACCTTCAGCAGATCTGCCTTTTTGGTGACCCAGCTGCCCACAGTCTGTAGAGGCAAATCAGAGTTTAGCTAAGGAGCCTTTTCTGGAAATGATCCCCTGGCAACAGGGGTTGTTTTAGTCAAGAAACTCTCTATATGTGTACAGCAGTATGCTAATTACAGCATAGCTCACCAGATGCTTATACACTGACAAGGGTCCAGGCATACATTTTTGTTTGCCTGGTAGGCCCTAATGACATATTTCTCCTCATTATTCTCTGAATTTTATAGTGTTCACAGTACATTCAGAAGCCCAACATAGTGGATGCAATTTTCTTTTTTTTTTTCTACACTAGAAGAAATCAGAAGAAACCTTAGTGAGTTTGCAGGGTCGCTTTGTGGCCTGGTACAGCTGGACACCATGGGATCCTTCAGCAAGAGCAAAGAAGGGAGCACAAAGCTGAGAAAACCATGGTGCAAACACATTTTTATCCTTGTTGATGCAAAAAAAAACCCAACAAGAGACACCTTCAAAGATGTACAGATTTTTTTTTTTTAACTTTTAAACCAATCTGCTAAATAATATATTCTTCTACAGAAATGGGTGTTATTGTTTCATTTTGTGTATGTTTTCACATGAGAACAGTCCCTGTTCCTAAAGACCAATGCTCCCATAATGAATACAAGGGAAGGGGCTGTACAGGAGAGGAGAGGGATGGTTTTCACTGGAGGAGAAGCCTTAGAATTATTCCTGTGGTACATCATGGAAAGCTGCAGTTCCATTGATGGTTTTGTGATGGTTGGGAGCCAGGCTCTGCCTGGGTGTTGCAGCAGTGTGAACAGACAGTGCTGGGATTGATTCCTGTGCACCACCTCACCCAAGGGAAGGCTGGAATAAATCCCCCACGAGAATCAAGCCACAGCCACGCTGCTCACCTGGCTTCTCCCAGCTGGGAAAGGTTCTTCTTGCTGAGGGTTTGAGGCCCTACCATGGTGTGGCTGCTGGGAGCAAGGATTCTGAGCACCCTGGTGTGCTGGCATCTCCCACACTGGCCGTCACAGCCATGGACATTGCTCAGGTTCCCCTTGGCCCTCCAGCTCTGCAAAGCCCAAAGCTGCAGCTGGTTTGGCAGAGGGATGAGCAGGAGGGGGCCAATCTTCCCCCCCATGGCCCAGGAAACCCTTCAGGCAGCTCAGCCTCTCTGGCAGGTCTCTGGTACCAGCCCTGAGCAGCAAATCCTGCCTCCTGCTCTGGAAATTCAGATTGTTCTCCTGTTGTTTCTGCACATTAATCCTGAGTTTAACTCTCGCTTCTGCCCCAGTGCCATTTCCTGTGTTTGTTCTCTCTCATTAGCACACAAACTGGGTTATTTCAGATACTCTTCAATCTCTCAGGGAGATCCAAATTACCTCAAAACTTCCATCCCTCTACTCTGTTCCTACCTGGAAGTTTCCAGAAACCCAGGACAGACTCACAGCTGGTTCTGTCTGCTGATGCCTCCTCCTTTAAACAGCTTTTTGTGAGTGGTTTTGGGCTTTCTGCTGCAAACTGGAAAGGGCTCTAATCCCTGGATTTGAACAGATCCCAGGGGAAATGGAAAGATCCAGGGCCAGGGTCAGCTCCAGCTCACACACACATCTTCATGAATGGATGAACTACGCCCTAGTTTTGATTAACCTCAAACTTCTGATGCTTGAAGGTCGAATCTGAATGATGTGGTTTGTGCCCTTTTTCTTTCCTAAATCTTATAATCCAAAGCATGTTCCCAGATTGCTCCTCTGTGGAATTCTTCACCACTTTTGCACAAGTAAATCGAATTTACCATCTCCATTTAAGCGGATTTCCGTCCCAAATCAGCTCCCAGAGCAGATGAGCTGTGCAGGAGCCATGAACAATTGCTCAGGCCTTGCCAGCTCCTGCACTGAGCTGCTCACACCAGATGAGAAAACCTGCTGTGCAAACTTCACTGCCCCCTCCTCCCACTAAAACTTCCTAAGAGTTAGATCCTTATAGGAAGTTTTGTTTCAGCTGGAAGGGTTTTCTCTAACCACAAACCCTAACCCTGCAAGTATTTATCCATGTGCTCAGCTCCCACCAGCCTAGCCATGGCACAAAGGAGCTAATTGCACAGTTCAGGCTCCTTGGCTTTCTCTGACTGAAGGATTTTTGGGAACTGATGGTTTATTTTGGCCTCCACCATTGTTAGGAGCAACCAAAAAAAAGCTGTTTACTGGAGAGAGATGAACAAAAGACGTTGATGAAATCCTGCTGAATATTTTGGATCTGCATCAGAAATGTGGAAAAAGGGAATGCAACCCNGGCTTTCTCTGACTGAAGGATTTTTGGGAACTGATGGTTTGTTTTGGCCTCCACCATTGTTAGGAGCAACCAAAAAAAAGCTGTTTACTGGAGAGAGATGAACAAAAGACGTTGATGAAATCCTGCTGAATATTTTGGATCTGCATCAGAAATGTGGAAAAAGGGAATGCACTGTGGTGACGCTGTAATGGGTTGTGAGGGTTATTGAAAGAACAGGCAACACCCAGGCTGCTTTCACAGGCAGCTGTAAAATAAAAAAAAAAACCAAAAAAAAAAACAATCATGCAATCACAACCAGCTGATGGTATAAATGGGAATACCACAGTATTTTTTTAAATCTCATTTGTCTTTGTAATATTAGCTTTCTATGAGACAGTCCTCCCAAGATATGTTTAACCAAGGGAAATGCAAGGCATTCTCTCATAATTCTAGTTTCTTATGCTTTTCCCACAATATTTAACATTGTGATTCATATGCTAATTAAAGGATTTGAGAATCTCAGGCAATCAGCCCATTAAAATGTCACACATTTTCAAGGTGACATTTTAAAACCAGACTTAGCATGAGAATGAATTTTTTTGAGGCAGGGAGACAGATGTCTCAAGTGTGATTTAATCTCTTCCCCAATTCCAATGACTAAGAGTGGGCATTGTGTCTCAGCGTTGTTTCTGTTTGTAGGAGGTGTCTTACAGAGAATTCTCTATGACCTGTTGCAGCTTTCAGCATCAGGACAGTGCCAGGTGCACCCCAGCCTTGCCTTGCTCTCCTAGACTTGTGATCAAAGCTGAACATGAAATGGGTTAGAACAATTCCACACCATTTAGCCTGGGAAACTAATGATGAGCTCTGGGATTTTACTTTTTTTTTTTTTTTTTTTTTTTTTTTTTTTTTTTTTTTTTAAAGTTGTGTAAC
>VZRH01006343.1:0-10616 GCA_013397555.1 Urocynchramus pylzowi
GAGATTTTATTGTTTAATATTGTCCAATTTTTTTGTGCTGGTGAATACTTTGCCTGTTAAATAAACAGTTTTTTCCCACTTTTCTAAAAGGAAATCTTTTCCCAAACCAGCTGGGTGAGAGGCCGCTTGAATTTGCTTTCTAGAGGAACCCCTTTGGACGTTTTCTCCCAAATTTGCCCTAAACCAGAACAGGATGGGAGAAGGATGGTGTGCACAAAAGCACTCTGCCACTGTCCTGAGATGGCTGATGTGCCCACCAAAGCTGGAGGAGAGCCGTGCTGGCTCTCTGGAGCACCAGCCAGGGCCAGCTCAGCTCATCCTGATGATGCCAGGCAGCAGAGCAGGCTCAGCACAGAGCTGCTCCCCGAGCACTGCCTGGCCTCAGTGGAGAACAGCAGCTCCAAGACCCAGAGCAGCAGCTCCAGGCTCCCACCAAGACCCAGAGGCAGCAGCTCCAGAGTCCCACTGAGACCCAGAGCCAGCAGCTCCAGGCTCCCACTGAGACCCAGAGCCAGCAGCTCCAGGCTCCCACTGAGACCCAGAGCCAGCAGCTCCAGGCTCTCACTGAGACCCAGAGCCAGCAGCTCCAGGCTCTCACTGAGACCCAGAGGCAGCAGCTCCAGGCTCCCACTGAGACCCAGAGCCAGCAGCTCCAGGCTCCCACTGAGACCCAGAGCCAGCAGCTCCAGGCTCTCACTGAGACCCAGAGGCAGCAGCTCCAGGCTCCCACTGAGACCCAGAGCCAGCAGCTCCAAGCTCCCACTGAGACCCAGAGCCAGCAGCTCCAGGCTCTCACTGAGACCCAGAGCCAGCAGCTCCAGGCTCTCACTGAGACCCAGAGCCAGCAGCTCAGCAGGGGCTGGCTGCAGCCCTGGATGGAGATGGAGCTGTCTGTTCCCAGCAAGCTGATGCTGCGCTCTCAGTGCCTGCCCTGCTCTGCCTTAGCCCCTGTGCCACCCCCTGCTCGCTCACTGTGAGCCTGCCACCTGCCAACAAGGTGTTTGCTCTGATGGGGCAGCAAGCCCTGAAAGCCCATAAAAATTGCTGACATTCACAGCACCGTGAATCAGCTGCACTCATCCTCCAAATTCCACCAGCTCTCCGGGAATTAGAAAGCTGCAGGTTTGGCTCGCTGCAAACCAGCTCAGCTCTAAGCTGTCTTGTCCCAGTCATGTCAGTACCAAACTGGAAGGAACAGCCACAGGTCAGGCAGATTTGTCTGCACCACTTCACAGTTCAACCTTGGAAAATCCATTTTTCACCAGGAACTTCTCCTGCCGCTGTACCTCCCTTTGGGAAAGATGCTAACTGGCTGTTTGTCATCTGATCAGAAAGGGGAATTGAACACTGCCTGGCTGAGTCACAGCCTGCTGAAATTCACTCCTGCCCTCAATTTCAATTGAGAAGGCACGTCTGGCACACACCTGAGCAAGACACTTTATGAGCAAGGCTTCTTTTCAGTACAGGTACCTGGCTCATGGTTCCTATCCAAAAGAGACTAAGACTTAACAAAATCAGCCATTGGCAGCACTCCCAGGATATTTTTCCATTCGCACATATTTCTAAAAATGTCTACTCCAGTCTAACCATTCTCATCTGGGGAGCCTGACATCAGATGTACATTAGCCCAGGAAAAAAATTACCCAAAATGCAAGCCCCTTCTAAAAAGGAAAACAAATTCCAAATATGTTACACTGGCTCCTGCCTCTGGGCTCTCTGCAAACGAGAGGAGGAAATTTTACAGTGTGATTTCACAGCCATGATGATTCAATTAGAAAATCAGACAAGGGAATGGGGATGGGTTTTACAGGGATGAGAAGTGGATGATATGTGACATTCCTGTTCAGGCCTGACTTCCTGTTTGTTTGGGTTTGCTACCCAACAGCAGACAAAAAAGTCCCAGGCAGGACCTTAAGAGCCACGTGCAGTCCTGGAATGAAATCCAGACAGCTAAACAACTCTGCATCTGGCTGTGGGAGAGCTTCCCTAGGGAGAAAGCATTTTGGCTTGAGCATTTTGTTCCAGTCATCAGTCTCTGATTATTTTCTCTTCCAAATTCGGACCCTTCACACCCCTCCCCAGCATCACCTGCCTCGCTTGAGGGACGAGTGCAGACAGGACATGCCATGCTGCCATTGGGCCATGCTCAGGCCAGGCAAGAAGTGATATTGCTCCCACACCGTGCCCACAGCACATGCCATCAGCATTCCCTCACTGCTAAGAGAGATCTCCGTTTAATTTGGGCTGTCAGAGTCAAGGAAAACAAAGGATGTGACTGCAGAGCTCGAGTCTATCTGAGCAGGATTCCTGGAATGGAATCCAGTTGCCTTCAGTAGGACAAATCTGCAGCTACAGAGTGAACAGAGGGCAGGGCATGCTTCTGAGATATTTTAAATAAAAATTTCCATGAATGCTGCAAAAATGACTTGACAACTGCTGCCCCTCTGGGAAATAGTCAGAAAGCCCTTCTCCCTTTACTGGCTCTGATGATGATTGCATCTGCTCACCTCCAGGATGTGTTTGGCACCTGAATTACACTTTTGCTTTCCTGCAAATCTTCATGTTTTCTACATGTGCATTTTCACTATGTGTCCTGTCTCTAAATATTAACACATAAATACAATAAACAGAGTTTTCAGCCTTACTTGATGAAACAGGCCTCAAGGAGTGACAGCCTGGCACAAAAAGTTCTATCACTTTTTCCCAGGTGGTGTACCTCAGCATTCCAACCTCTACATTCTGGTGGTCTTTTCTATATGACACCCACACTAAACCATGTGCCCACTCATCTGCTGAAGGAAAAATCCTATCAATAGGTTCACTCGTCCTCAGTGGTCCCTTCAGAGTGATTTACTTCTCACTCTCTTCTTAGGGGGGTTGACAGCATTGACATCTTAAACTATTGTAGTTAGAGCTGTCAAGACCCATGGATACAGGAAAGATTTTAAATGGAAGTTTATTTCTTCTGCTTTAGTAGAAGGAAGTAGGAAGTTTACTTTTTCTCCTCCCTGTGGCTGAATTTAACTCATGTTCCATTTCCTGGGGACCACTGGCATGTAGGCTCACCTTGAAGCCACCTTTAAGAATTCTAGTGCTGGCCCACTTTCTGCCTGTGCTGGGTGGTCCTTGGTTTCTTCAGCACCAGAATGCAGAGTCTCCCCACCCCTTCCTTGTTTCTTTTGTTTGTTTGTTTGTTTGTTTTTTAATTTCCAGTCATTTCGTGGTGCATCCTGCTGGACAGCAAGACCAGGGGATATGCACGGCCACCAGGGCCTCAACTGGAATTCTAAGCAGAGTTAGAAGATGCAGTGGCTGAAACACAAGATACTGCCTACACTAGGGCCAGGCAAACAGGAAAATCAGCCAAAAACCAAAGCAACAGTATCCCCCTCCCACTGTCAGATCCACTTGTGCTCGTCTGTGTGCAGCTGGAAGAGTGTGGTGATTTTTAGTTAGAGTTGCATATAGATGAGTGCAGGTGGAAGCAGAATTAGATGAGAACAGATTTTGGCAGGAATAACTGTTCTCAGTGAATAGAGACTGATTATTGTTTAAGAATGTGCCAACAGGGGGAAATGTGTAAAGCTTTTAAGATACCCCAAAAGTTACCTGAGGGCAAGAGGCATCAAAGCAGGGTTGTATCTACACTCGCCACCTAAAGAGTTTGAGAGAGTGTTCCCAAGCAAATAATCACAATCAACTACACTTCAAGGCTCCTGGTCACACTGATAAGTCTGTACCCAAGCACTCTCTCCCAAAATACTTCCTAGGCACGACGTGGGCACGAGCAGAGGCCAGGGAGGGAGGCCAGGGAGGGAGCCCAGCAGGCTGAGTGCCGGACACCTTGTTTCAGAGCGAGCCTCTGGCAGCAGCAGCTCAGCCTGTCCCCTGCCAGCTGGCCTCAGTGCCAGGGAATGGTCCTGGGCACATTTCGTTTTCTAATATAGATGTAGTCAGGATGTCTATGAGAATTTGTATCTCCCCCTCAGTGGAATATCCAGCTTCCTTTTTAAGAACAGAGCTACCCCATTTTCCACTAGCAAGAAGCAGTGCAAATGCTATTTTGAAATGCCCAGCGTTTCCAAGCCTTCCAGAGAGATTTCTCTCTCGTGCTCCAGAATTCTGCACTTCTCAGACTCTGCTCCATTCTAAGTCTGTATCACTGAGATGGAGATACTCTGGGAGACAAGTGGGAAAGGGGAATCTGACCCAAATTTTGTTGGTTACTGGAACTTACTCTTCCAGGCCTGCAGGAAGATGCCAGTGCCTGCCTTAGATCCACACTTCAGCACACTCTCCTAAAGGCAGGTACTTTAAAACATGATCCTGAGAGATCCTGTGCAGATGTTTTGCCCAGTGGCTGAAATCCAGAGACAACTGTGGGAGCCACCATCCCTTTCTCAGTCAAAAGCTCGGATATCTCAGCTGTGGATTCCTGCTCTTCCCTTTGCTTCCTCTGTGGCTCAAGGAACACTCTCTCCTTCAAAGCACAGAGGCTGAGCTTAAGCTAGAGGGCATTTCTTCCCAGAACAACCTTTGTCACCCTCCAGACTCCCTGCTTCTTTGCACCATTCTCTTGCATAATAAAACACCATGTATTTTCACAATAGCCTTCCTTTAAACAGCCCCCTGGTGCAGCACTGCCTTGAAAATTACTGTGTTTTCTGAACTGAGAAACTCATACAATTTGCTCTGCAAATTCATGTAAAATAATCACATTCAATCACACCCCATTAGATTTTCAAATCATTTTAAACAAGACAGAAAAAAGAATTATAAGGTTACGTTGCTTAAATAATTCAAATAATTTTTCACGTTTCCAATCACAGGCATTTCTCCCCATAGTTAAGCAGGGAGGAACGAGAGGGAGAGTGTTTAAATGTGTTGAACTTGCTTGGGAGAATTAAGTATGGTATAATGTAACCAATCTCTACTAACTGAAGAGAGCAAATCAAGCCCTGGTATGGATTTTGTGATGTTTTGTAGGGGAACTGCAACGTGCTAGGACACCACCACTGGAGTGAAATCATGCAAAGGAAGAAATTCTACCTGCTCCTTGTAGACACCAGACCCTTAGACCAATGCAGTTCATTTAAATCCCATCTTTTCCTCTAGCATCTTCATGGAAGCATCAACCCTGACATGAGTATTTATTATGCAGCTGTACTGCCATGAGAAGAGCTGCAAGGTTCCACTGCACTCCTCACCCACAGGAGTGAGGAAGCCACCATTCCTGGCCAGGGTTGGACATGGCATTTGAGAGAAGAGACCTTATATTTCAACATTTATGTCCAAACTGGCTTTGTCAGAAAACTGCAGAAGGTCAGAGTAACCACTGTCTTGAGAGGGAAATTATTACCTGTTTTTATCCAAGGTGATTCTCCAGCAACATTCTTTCCAATGTCAATTTTAAGACAACCACAGCTGTTTTCCAAAATATTGTAAATTACAATCTCCATGGCACACCACAGCTGAAGAAGAGAAATAAGATATATCTTTTTTCTCTTCTTCCTGTCAATCAAGTGTTAAAACTGATTTATTTGGAAACATCCCCCTGATGACTGTGAATTATTTAGACAGCAGACAACTTGCAGATGACTTTTGGTAAATTCTAAATTCTATCTGGAAAATTATTAATTCTGCAGTAACCATAAAGACTGTGTGCTAGGAAGCCCAAGCTCTAATGAAAACACTGTTGCCATCTAGGAAGGATAGTCATTTTATATTAAATCAGGTAATTTCTGGGGCATCCACAGCTTCTCTAGGCAACCTGTGCCAGGGCCTCACCACCCTCACAGGGAAAAAATTCTGCCTAATATCCAATCTAAACCTACTTTCTGTCAGTTTGAAGCCTCCTTTTTCTTTAAACAAGTTGGTATTTCTCTTCAAAACTTCTAATTCCAATTAATTACTTGGTCATATCATTAACAGCTTTATTTTTTTCCTATTCCAATTAACATAAAAGTTTTTATTTTGTATTATTTCAATGGCTACTATGACCACATTTTCCACAATATTTCATCATACAAACATTAGGTATGTTCTGGCCAATGGGCCCACAGAGTTACTGTGTAATGAGCTGGCACATTGATGTCAGGTGGCATGACCAAGGTCCACTGCAGAGTGTCAGCACCCTGAGGTCCCACATTTAGGCCAGAGAAACAGAACATTACCAAGCTGACCAGAAGAACTGGGGACCAGTTAATGCATACAGAAAGACAGTAAAAAAAAAACCAAAAACCAACAAACTACAAACAAAGCAACCAAAAACCAAACATTACAGAACCTGCGAAAAGACTAAATGGCACAATCTAAAAAAATATTTAGTGGTGCTGTATATAGCAAAAGTCATGGCAGAATGGTTTTGGAACAATGATTTTAATTGGTCATAGGCTAGATTATTATAAAGACCTTTTCTATTTAATTTTTTGGACATTTGTAGCTGTAGAGTGAGGCTGGTGGTCACACAGTGACATGGCTAAAGCTGAAGCAAAGGCAGGCAGATGCTGTTAGAGCTTCATCTCCCCATCTCCCTGCTGCCCCTCTGTCCTGCAGGGGATCAGCCTCCTTATTCCTGAGGCTTCCCCCACACCCTGCCTGCCACACAACATTCCAGTCCCACTGCTGGCCAAGTGGCAAGGCCAAAGTCTTGATGAGGTGCTTAAAGCCCTCCTTCTGTTATTCCCTAAATATGGCAGCAACCACCCTGAGGCCCCTGCCAAATTCCACTCCTGTTCATGGCATCTTGCTAAATGGCTGGATCAGATGTCAGTGAGGCAGCTCATCCCTCACCACGGCTCAGTGGCACTGTCACATGCCACTAAACGCTCTCCTCATTTGACCTCAGCACCAGCTTCACTAACACTGACCAGGAAGAAGAATTCCTTCACAGAAAAGGTTGTCAGGCATTGGAATGAGCTGCCCAGGGAGGTGGTGGAGTCACCATCCTCAAAGGTGTTCAAGAAGCAACTTGACGTGGCAGTTGACAAAGTGGTGATCTGTCACAGGCTTGTCTTGATCTTTACTTTGTCTTGATCTTTATCTTACTTTGATCTTTGAGGTCTTTTCCAACCTCAGTGATTCTGGGGTAGGTTTCAGAAGAACTGACTTTTTGTGCACACACGTGTCTCCCCCTGAGAGTGCTCTGACATGTGCTCTGCTCCCTAACAGGAGGTGAAGGGCAGTGCCTGGAGAATGTCTCAGCACCACCTCCACCAGACCAGCATGTCTGCAGCTGGAGAGGCCAGCAGGGAACAGCCAGCAGGAGTGCCATGTCCTCCTTACAGAGCCCAAATGAAAAGAGCACACCAAAGAGGGATTTGTTTGTGATGCTCAGAGCAGCACTAAGTCCCCTCCCTCTGTGCTCAGCGACCCCACCAGATGGATCATGGAGCACAGCTGCTGGCATCCAGTCCTTGCCTGCAGAGCCACCCAGGGCCATGCAAAAGACCACAGGGGGAATCTCTCTTCACTGAGACCCACATTTTAGACCTCTCAGTCCAGCCAAACCCGCTCCTATTTGTGCCTCTCCGAGCCCTGTCCCCCTTGAAAGGCTTGGTCTTCCTTTCCACAGCCTTTTCTTTGCCCTGCCTGTCCACAGAGCATGGTGCAATTGTTCATAGAGCTCCAGGACATGAATGGTGTTACATAACTGCTTGGTACTGTTTTATCATTTTTTAGGATAATGGAAAAGTAAAAGGGAAATGTGGACCCCCCTTGGGGCCAGGCTAAGCAAACTAAACTTACATTACTGGTGACTCAAATGAACATTCACTTCAGCATCCCCAAGAATGCATTTTAGTGCACAGTGTCCCCCATGAGAGGACAAGCCATTAATAACTACAGCATGTCTGGGGTGAGGGAGCCTCTCTGTTGCAGCTCCTAGCCAAAAGAGTTTACAAAAAAGTGTTGGTTTGTTTTTGGCTGGGTTTGTTTGGGGTTTTTGAAGTCTGTAATGATTTGCTATTCACTAAATTCTGATATCTTGATGTCTTTGATATGGCAAAGAGGTCTGATTCAGCCTACTGTTCTTTGCAGCTCAGCTAACATAAAATCAATAGTGGTTAGGGTGTACTTCCTTCTTGTGATGGGCCTGGAAGAACCCATCTCTACCTGTCTCACATTTCCAGGAGCCCTCTTGGAGGGATTCAGTTCTCTCTTACTCTCACACTCTTCTGCAGCACAAATTTGCATCAGCACATTATGTGACTGTGCCATGTACCCACATATTCACCCCAAAATCCAAGGGAACCCATGGCTCCAAGGTTTCATGGCTCCTGTTTATAACTTATCTTTAAATAACCATCAGAGAATCAAAGAGTACCTGGAGCTGGAAGGGACCCACAAGGAACATCCAAGTCCAACTCATGATCTCAAACCTCAAAATCATAAAAATCAGTGCATCTAAAACACCTGCTGAAACTTGTGTTGGTTTAAGCATGTGTCTTTGCTAAATGCTCTGTTGAACTGGACTCTGACCATGTTCCTGGTTACATTACTCAGTATTTGGCAGCAGTACCTGTCACTAGAAAGCAAATCCTTTACTGCCCTATAACCCAATAGAAATTATGTATTTATTTGTAAAAGTGTCAATACCGAATTTGCCTGAACTGTGCTTAAAAACTGCTTAGAAACCCAAGCCAAGTGAATATTTTTAACCATACTTTGAGAATTATTTGTTTTCTTTCTATTGAAAAGTTCTGTTGCTTTGTTATGGAAAAACACAGCATATTCAAACAGAAGGCTGAATTTAATTTCCTGTCAGATGAGTGAGCTCAGGCAGCTCCAGGAAGAGAAGGCAGCACTTGAACTTGTACTTCCACGAGGAGAGAACCAGTTCAGTGAAAGCAACAAAAAGACACATGATGGGAAGAAGAAAAGTAAAAAAAGGAGGGAGGAAGACCAGGCCTTCCCTTTGTGTCACCAAGATCAGCTTGACCCATGCCCCATAGCCCTGATCTGCTTTCACCTAATTCAGCTTGCTGCACTTACTACAGAGATGTAATCCAGATCCCTAAAATCCTTACACAGGATTCCAAACAAGTGGCCGTGTGGACACAGTGCCTGTGCTCCAAGGAGCCCACAGCCCAATCCAACACAACACTCAGTCAGAAGACCAAACTCTGGTGGGTCAGGAAGGTGGGGGTAGTAGTTCCAGAAAGACCACCCCAAAACTTTATCCTGAAAGACTCACTGCAGTTGGTTGGTGCTTATTCAGGCGAGTCAGATGGATGTGATCCCCGAGAGCAAAGCAAAGCACTTGTCTGAGCAAAAAAGCCTTACTCCAAGTCCATCAGTGACCTAGGTCTCAGCACTTCTTTGTTTCATCTGACATTCAGCCTCACCAAAGAGCTGATTCTGCACTTCCCTCTGGTGCAACAACTCCCACCAAGGCAAACTGGAGATCTCCCCGAGTCTGGAGTGCAGCTGCACCGGGCGCTTTTCCTGTCGGTCTTATTTCAGACAGCTCCTCAGCACATTACAGCCTCATTCCACATCTAAACAAACAAGCAAACCAACCAAGAAACCAACATCTAAAATTCTAAAATTAATGTGAAAGATGCCCTTCTCTATTATGAGATTCAAATTCCTTCCCCTCAGCCCTGGGTTTTGGGCTGAGCACTCTGTCCATGAAAAGTATGACTTGCTTGGCAGTTATTTTACTGACTAGGAGAGGAAAAATCATCTTGCATTTGGGCATTATCATTAAAGAGCACGGACAGGGACAGGAAAGCAGCATTTGTGTCTCGGGGGGAGAATGTCAGAGCACTGCTCTGCAAAGCTGATCTCAGTTTATCTCAGGACACAGATGAGGTACTTGAATAAACTATAATCCCAACTGAGCACTTTATATTTATATTAGAAAATTTGTTAGAAACAAACCTTGAGCCATGTTGACAATCAAGCCTTCTCTTCTCTGCTACTCTTGCTGTGCCACAGGATGTGGGAAAGGCATGGAACATCCTTCAGCAATACAACAGAAGTTGGAGGGGGAAACAGAGATGTCCTTTGCAAGAGAAATTGTAAGAAAGATCTTTGAGCTAAAGGAGCAACTTTGTGTCGGTCTTCAGAGTTAGCTGTGATGCTGATGGAAGGCAATGTGTCACTCGTCTCTCAACAACACCTCAACTGTAAAATCCACAGCGCTGAGAAGGTTTTGTTTGGAAATACAAGAAACCAGGGGTGTGTTTTGATGACAAGATGGTGCTTTCCATCCGTGTCCAAGAGAAAAAGCCGCGCGATGGCTGCGGAAGCAGCACAGCACTCCACGTTCGGCTCCTGAAGTGCCATCCACTCCCAGTCTGAGGGAAGGAAAGCCAGAGCGGTGCACACAAATGGTGTCTGCGTGCAGAAGGGTGACTGACACACACGCCCAAGGAATCTGGAGTGTACCATGAAAACAGTTCTGCAGATATTGCCCTCAATATTCTACTTTCTCATTGTGCCTATCCACTCCCTCATGTTTTTGATCTGTTGTGCACTTGAAAATCTGCTCAGATCACTTTCGATCCGCTGTGAACTGGATTGAAACCAGTAACAGCAGACAGTGTATTTTTTTTCCTTTAGGTCTCAAAAATATAACAAAGATATAAAACTGTAAAACCACAAAAAAAAAA
>VZRH01006343.1:15737-74175 GCA_013397555.1 Urocynchramus pylzowi
CGCCGGGGGTTTGCTCGCAGCGAGCGCTTCTGGCTGCAAACCCCCGCTCACCTCTAATGAAAATCAGAACTGAAAGCCCCGGGGATTCCGGGCTCCTCTTGGCGTGTGTCCTCCCCTCCCTATTCCCCAGCGGAATAAGAACAAAGGAAGGGATTGAGTATTTTTTTTTTTCCGCTTTGCGTTTGCTCTCCCCGCTTCTGCTCCCTCGAGTTTCTCGCTGAATTAGTGCGGCTCCAAAAGGTGTTTCCCAAGCCAGCAAACGGCATTTCTGCCGTGCTATTTTCATGTTAACATGCAAACACTTTCCCATTGATGCATTCTTAAACCCACATCCAAGGCTAAAACATCTCAGTAGATGCACATTTTATTAGAGAGAAGCGAGCAGATTTACACGACAACTTCAATTACAGTTCAGTGATACAGTCGATGCTAAGATCTTACCTGCTATATTCAAGCCATGAACTCATCTATTCTACTCAAGGTCTGCAGGGAAATACACTAAATATGTATATAAATACTGTAGGATTAGAACCTATAGGTATATATACATTGCTCCAGTCTTGTGGAGTTTCTGGTTTTCTAACAAAATTGATTGTGACCATTTTGCCTTCCAGTTGGCATCACAGTGACATTTTTTTTCCTAAATCCTTATGTTACTACTCGTAGCTCCATCAAACACTTCACCTAGATTCGTTGTGACTAGTGGCTTTCCCCTAATTTAAAACATTACCTCTGTGTATGAAATCTGCCCAAAGATATTAAAAGCAGTGCCAAAATAGAAAACCATAATTGTATTAAATGGTTTCTGTAAGTGGTGGCTTGCATTTTGTCTCCGACAGAATTGCCAACCTGTTTTGCCACTGCACCAGTGAATAAAGGACAGCTTTACTCACACCAGTAACTTCTAGAAGCAAAATTATGTAGAAGATAAGTTCTTCTTTCAAAATAACGGCCCTTTGATTTACAGTTATTTAATGGGATAACATATTAAACCTGCAAAATGTAGGATAACACCCTCTGGGACTAGCAAAACCCACAATAAATACAGACACACCACAGACACAGCTGTGCACCCCAATAAGGAGTGGCTGATCTGCTAGCAGTGCATATCAGGGATTACAACCAGAGCAGAGCTTGCACACTCAAAAACTATTCTGGTTTTCCAGCTCTGTCAGCTCCTGTAATTGCAAGGCATTCTCCCTCCAAACATTGCCTCGGGAATAACCATTTATTATTTCAGGAGAAAGCATCCTCAGACATCTGTGATGGTGGGCACCACTCAGAGCAGAATAAAGTGTACAGAAGAGCAGTAACTTGCCTGCCTCTCAGATGTTTGTATCCATTCTGCTATTCATTCATCAATAGCAGGGAATGCCTGGGAGGGACCATGCCAAATTTAAGTTCTAGTTCAAGTTTCTAGCCCTAAGTATCAAGTTGCAGTGTTCACATCCTGAATTTGAAGGCAGATGGGATTTGCTAAAGTGCAAACAAAAATAAAGACTTGCCCAAATTCACTTGGATGAAAGCCTTGCAGAAAACCCTGTGAAGAAAATGTACATTATTAATTGATATATCAGAAATCGAGCTGCTTGTACAGCATTTGAGTAACTTGTAGCTACTTTCTTTGCAGCTTTAAAATGTCTGAGAATCTATTACGGTGTCTGTATGTGTGGGTACAAAAGAAGAGCAGAGAAAAGGGACAAGAGAAAGTGAGAGGATGATGTTAAAGGGGAAGGAACATCTACTCCAAGCAGGGAATTTTAAAGGACAATTTTTATTTAATAGCCTTCATTTTTTCAGCTCAGTGTAAAGGCCCTGAACATGCTCTTGAAGAGCAGCAGAAAGCCAAGGTACTGGAGAGAAAGGATGACATGCAGACTAGGGAAGAATAGTGCTGAGGTGTGCTACTAATGTTTTAACCAGGCAGTCCCTGAAAAGAATCTATTTGTCCACCTACTTGTGATTTAGCGAGAAGCATTTTCTACCTTGAACACAGGAAATCAGTCCTTTACAGTCCTGCACATCCCCAACAAAGCCTGGCATTCAGTGCAGCCCCCACTGTGCCATTCCATAGCAGGTGAGGTTGCTGGGAGCTGTCCTTCAGTGTCCCCCAGCGAGATGAAGAACCCCATGCCATGGAGAGGTCCCACATGCTGAGAAATGAGCCGTGGGGACGGTCTGCAGGGGCTGCATTCACCTACCCACACCCAAACTCACTCATGCACACACTACACTCTCTGCTACCCTGACCAAGGACACCCTGGGGACATCAGTCTTCTCACAAATACTGCCTCTTGGGCCATCCCTGTCACTGACAGGGAGTGGCAGCATCACAGAAATAAAACCACCATGCTGAGCGGTGAAGAGGGGCACACCGAGCTCTTGAGGCTGCCCGCAGCCCTCCTCCTCCCCAGTGCTGATGGGACTCCCTGTGCCTCCCTCGGCACATTTTGTGGGTACAGGGACCCCGGGGTGACATGGGTGACTCCTTTTTTTTCCTTTTCCATGTGTTGACTAAATAACGGCGAGGTTGTGGCAGATGGTGAGGAAAGCATCTGAAGCTGAGAGGAAACCGAAAGGGTTAAAGGCAAATCCGTGCCTCCGCCACTTGGTTAATTCCTCGGCAGCCTGATCCCGTGCTGAGACGATTCAGGCCAGAGAGAGGCACTGCCACAGTCCCCAGGGGAGACCCTAGAGAAAAGACTCGTATTTCCTGTCCAGGAGGATTAAGTACCAGGCCATTGACAAATCACAGTAAACATCTGGATGGAGCACTCCATCTATCAAGCCCTAATCCACGAAGCTATTCATTAATGAATTCAGCACATTCACACTGTTCTATATTTAGGGCTGGTTGATCTTTCTAAATGTTTGGCTTCTAGGTGGTTTACATCTGTATCAACAGATTTTTATTTTTTTGGTGAAGCAATCTACTATTCTATTCTGCTTTTGCTTGTTTAATTGTTTAGAGTAATTATTTTGCCTTTTTAAAAAAACAAACAACACAGCCACGTTTTCTGATAGTACATAAAAAAATCCAATAGCTAAAACCCAGCCATGTCCCTGCATTTTATATTGCTTTGCAATTTTAAGCCCAAGTTCCTCTGGAAACTTTCCATCACACAGGGATGGAAAAAACATTAAATAGTAATTGATTTTCTTTTCTGTATTTTGTTTTGATTAAAATGAGAATCCCTCTCATTTATCTTCAGAGAGAAAGTAAGCACTGAGTAAATGGTCTGGTTAATTCAAAAGTAATTTGATCAGAACATCCATAATTTACATTGACTGGAACAGCAGGAAAGATGCTGAGCACTACCAGATATCAAGCTTATTCATTTCAGCAGCCTACTTGCACTGTGCTTTACATCTTGTTCATGTAAACTGCTCTGTGAACATCTAGTGACCCACAGTTTGTAAGGGGGAGACTTACACACCACTGTGCCCTCAAAAGTCATCTGTTAAGATTGAACACTCCTGCTCCCAGCAAACACGGCTGTGGAGCTGAGCGCGCTGCTCTCCACACAGCTATGCCAGCCTCCTTCCAGAGGAACTGCAGCCTCTGTCACTCTCATTAGTAGAGCCAGCATTTGGCCCAGAGGTTTTTCACAAATCCAGCTGTGACAGGGTATTTTCAACCCATCCTCAAAGCTTTGGACTCTACCAGACAGCATGAGCCATCCAAGGTTGCAATTTATAATTTCCCTCCCCTTTTGGCTTCCAGTGCTTTGCTGTGGTATAATCTTTAAATCCAGGGACTTGATTTTGGAGGGCAAATCCCATTCAATGCCTTTATTCTCTGTTAAGTTCCAGGAGCACATAGCTGTGCTCTCAGGTTTTTTGTCACAACAGGGTGGCCCAGGTGGACATTTCCAACTGGGACAACCCAATTTTAAAACAGGAGAATGAAGACAAGCAAAGGCAATCTGAAGGAGTAACCTGCAGAGCCACTCAGCTATACCACTGCAGTTTTTTCTTCACTGCCACTGCAAATACCCTCACAAGTGAATTTTGCTTGCATCAATGCTTCTGTAACAGCTGTGCTCCATGCCAGTGTCTGTTCCTGTATGGAAAGCATGCTGTTTCTGGGCAAACTCAATCCCTCCTTATCAGTCCACTGAAAATACTTCATTTTCATCCTGTGCCATCAAAGTCACACCAACAAAAAAGCTCTTACTCATTCAAGATCAGGCCATTCACTCAGGCTGTGAGAGTCAGGAATAACTCAAAGGTTTCATGTCTAGAACAAGTGGTGACAGTGGTGTCTGATTTAGGTGATCAGTCACTTCAAGCTGTCAGGCGACAGATTTGTACTTTCACGTTTTGTTACCACCTGTGTGGCCAGTGACACTAGAGAATCCATTGCTTTGTCACACATGGACACAAATTAAGCTGCATAGGCTGCCTTAAAAAAAGGTAAATGGCATGTTTACAAATTCATGTATTTTAAGAGTGGAAAAGCAAGGAGTAATCTCATTCAGATTTCACGCTCATTTCCAATTTTTAAGCAATCATGAATCAAGGAAAATCAAAATATATGATGCTTATTCTGGTATAAAATTATGAGTGAACTTAATTCCTGCATTCTGAAAACATTAAAGTGAGGGGAAACTGAGGTTGAAACCTACTCATGTATAGGAAAAAGAGCATTAGATTGCTTTGTGAGCACAAATAATTTACCCAGCTGCAGGAAATGCTCTACCATGAAATGAGGGTGCCAAAGGTACTAATGGTTTAAGCAGGAGAGGGCTGTGATTGAATCATTAGGTGGAGTAATGAAACAGCTTTACTTGCACTGAGTCTTCAGCTCTGGAAAGCCCCCAGGGGAAACCCTCGACATGAATGTGTTAGATACACAGCAGATCCTGTTCTCCTGTCTTTCCAAAGGGAGGAGTGAAGGACCCACCCAGGGATTTGCTAGTTAAAATTCTGACAGAAGAACAACTCCAGTATGCCAAAGTGTCACTATTTATTAATTTATTAGCATGGAAAAATAGTTGACAGGAAGAAAACCAGCTAGCACAGATGCAGTGATTCTCATACTCACCAGTGACAATCAGAAGAGAGACTACTCAAATCAAAGGAAGGACATTTATGATGTGTCCTTGTGACAGTGTGAACAAGCCCTTTGTGGCTGTGTGTGAAGGGGAGGAGGGTGAGGAATGGCAGAATATTGTTTTATCTTCCACATGTGTGGAGGGGCTGAAGGAAAGGATTGGGGTACGAACACAGAGCAGCAAGGAATAGGTGGAATTTATTTTTTGTAGCCACTCAACTCCAGATTGGTGTAGGGCACACAGATCTTTTGGGGTCCATCCATTTGCTAGGTTCAGGCCAGCTCTAGTCCTCTGGACATTCCCAGTGGAGTTGGGTCTTTCTTATATTTGAGGTGGATTTGGCTTGGCAATAGCAATGCATCATGTCACTAATTCCAACCCTCTCCTTCAACACCTCTGTGTTTCACAAAATACCACTACTCTGTAGTACCAGTCTTAATCAACTGAGCAGAATTCAATCAATAATTACCACTTTGTAGTTTAATTAGGATCTTCAAAGTACTACCACATCAAAACTTTAACAGTATTTAACAGTCTGCAGATGAATATAAGTGCCAGATTCTAGTTGTAATTGATTAGGAGCAAAAAAAAGAAGCCAATTAGTGATGTCTTAAAATCAATGGAGCTGTGCAGCTTTGCATTACCCAGTGAATTGATTTTATACATTTTGTATTAATTCTTATACAATTAGGTAGTGGAGGTGGTTGCTTATGGTGTTGTTAAACTCTTTATGTTTGACAAGAAGCACAATTTAAAAATAACAGTATTAAAAATAATAACAAATTGGAGAAAAAAAAGTTATGAATAGGGAACATCAGTCTATTCTTTCTAGTTCAATTATGGCATCTACAAGGACAAGTATCTTCATGCATTAAAATCCTCTATTGGTATGAGAGCAACCAAAGGGAAATAAGCATTCCAGAAAATGGGACATGGTGACTCTTACTGCACTGGTTTCTTATTAGGATGAAAGTGCTAATAATGACTTCTTTAGCTTCAGGACAGTGAAGACACCTGTCCAGCCAGACAACCTAATGTCCAATTTCCTTGCTGCTTATCCTGATAAGAAGTTAAGCCATCAGGACCACTCCAGGCCTAGTAGGAGCTTCCTTAGCGGGACAGGGTGGGATGCAGTGTACATCCTGCAGTCCCTGGGGATTCCTGGCTGCTGCTGCTACCTGGACATTGATTTCCAGGCTGGAGGCACATGACCCTGCCTGACCTGCAACACCAAGCTGAGATAGTTCTGTGGATGCAAAGAAACCCTCTAAGAAATGAGGCAGGGAGCTGTAGCTGGCTGCTAGACCTTGGACACTGAGTTAAAGATGGAAGGGAAAAAGACCTTATCCTGCAAATGTCCCAAAGCCTGCTATGCTGGTGACTACTTGGCTTAGCTTGGCTTCTGCTTAATTAAGTGTGCTCCTCAATTCCTTAATCCCTGAGTTTACATCATTCCTTTCTTCTCCCTAACCTGGGGTATTTGAAGGCAAAACGTGAGCCTCACACACACTCCCCAGATACATTTTCTTCCTGAAACCACTTCACAAGCAGCAGAGAACGCTCATGTTCACGAGGCTGTGCTCTCTGTCCTCTTTGATTTCCTTCAAGTCAGCTTTTCCTGCTTTCCCCTAATGTAGGTGCAATAGTAGAAGCGTAGGAAGAGAGCCAGGAGGCTGAGGATGTAGAGGAAGACTGCGGTGTTGAAGCCATCAGGGAAGGGGCACTCTGTGAAGAGGTTGTAGGAAGAATGAGCAGCAATGGCCACAAACTGGCACTGGAAGAGGGGGAAAAAAGAAGCAGCCAGATTAGGGAACCTACATGAGATACTCCTCAGCTGGCCATTGAGACAGCTATCACAACATCCTAGCAGTGTCCTCAACCCACAGGATCACCTGCTTGCCTCCCCTGACATCCCTGGGAACCTTCTTTTCAAGTTTAGCAGTGTTTCCCCACCTGGAAAGATGTCCATCAAACCTGGAGGTTTAACCAATCCAGCCTCTCCTGCCCTTGGCCCATTTTTCTGCCACAGTGCAGTAACTGAGATGCTGGAATATGGAAACTGAAGGTGGGAGATTCCTCTTCCCCAGATGTAATCAGGTTATTATACCCATAATTATTTTGATTTGCATTTTAACTTGCAGAGAGGAACTACAGATACTACCTTTATTCATTTAAACATTCAACATTAATATTTTTTTTGGTATTTGACTAAGTCACCTGTCTCAATACCCTGAAGCAATGAGTTCTACCTACCAAAGAGCTATTAAATATTTTTTTCCTGTGCTATAATTTGCATTACAAATACCTTTTTTTTTCATGCAATGCTTTCTTGTTCTGCTTTACCATGCAGGCTAAGTGAGAATTCTGGAGCAGCCTTCACTGCACCACTGTTTTACACATATCCTCTTCCTCTTCCCTAGTAACTCCATACTTTTGGTTTACAAAGCCTCTCTTTGAGTGGAAAAATCTCTCCTACAACCATTGCCCTTGTCTGGACCATTGCATTTATGCTGTATCTTTGAAAAAAAAACATGGGGTTTTCCAGATTTGTGACTTCATCAGAGATGAGGGAAAAAAAATCCAAAGGGATCTTTTAGAGAAAGAGTAAAATTCACATATTTCTCTTTGACTCGCTTGTTTGCCTGCAGTTAGAGACCCCCTTCCTTTCTGAAGGAACTGAATCAAGGCTCCTCAATCTGCTGCCCTATTGAGAATCCAAAGTTTCCCTGAATCACTGCCCCCACCTCTCTGTTTTCAGTGCTCCATATGCAACATAAAAAGGAGGAATCCAATTGTTAATTTTCCTCTTCCCTTCCCGTTACAAAGCTGTGGATAATTAGTTTGATATGGTCACTGTAGGCCTGTGACAGTCTTGTGAAAGCACCATTTGGAGCAGGTCACCCGTGGCTCCACCTCTCAGGGTGGCACACGAGAGCACCTGGGGATGATGTGCTGCCCTCCGTGGGCAGCAGGCAGACGGAGCCAGGGAGGTGACAGACAGCAGGGGAAGTCACACCTGAGCCGAGGGAGGGCAGGGGTGAACACCTGGAGCTAATTACCAGCTGCAGGATGGTCAGGTAACGCTTCCACCACAGGTGCCGGCGCATCCGCGGTCCCAGGCTGGCCAGGGCGTAGTAGCCGTACATGAAGATGTGGACAAAGGAGTTCAGCATCCCAACAAAGAAGGCTGAGGAGGGAAGAAGTGAGGGTGAACCAGGCACACGACCCATTCCAGGCTAACCCTGTGAAGGGCTCACAGCCACTATGATGATGCTTCTGAAATACACCACACCCACCTCTGAGCATGAACATTCCACCTGGGACCTCACCTCCCACGCAAAACCAGGACACTGTGGAAGCACGTCAGCTTCTCCCTTCCTTCAGCATCCAGGATCATTGGATGGGTTGGGTCGGAAGGGACCTTAAAGGCCGTCAGCTCCAGCCCCCAGGGCACATCTCCCACTAGAGTTGCCCATCTTATCTGGCCTTGAACACTGCCAGGGTTGGGGCACCCCTGATATATCCATCCCATATCAAGTGTTCAGAGACAGAGATGGGCTTCCAAGGCAGAGAGAGACTTTGTTTGTCTGACCTAAGCGTTTCACACCATTCTGATGTCAAGGCCGTGTAGCCAAAACTACTTCCCAAAAAAAGAATGCCCCAGCATCTTGTATAGGGCCTACCTAGATGGCTTAGTACCCAGATGCTTCTCTTCCAGTTGAGCAAAAAGGGGCAGCGTTCTGGATACAGCCCAGAAATGGGCACAGCCAGAGCAGGGAACAGAGCCAGAACCTGGGCTGCTGCCCCAAGGCCTCTGAGTGGGCAGTCAGGGAGCACTGCTCTGGGAGGAGATATACATAGACCTCCTGTGGGATGTTATTTTTTTTTCTGTTTGGACCCACTCTGATAGCTCACTGTTATTCTGGGTGAGGCAGCAAACAGGGCAGCCTAAATAGCCCCAAGAACTGAGCAGATGAGAGCATCTGAAATGCACATGCTTTTCTCACCTTTGGAAGTAGGTGAGCTTCCTACCAGCCAGTCAGCCCATCTGCACTGTTAATGCTACCTCGTGGCCCAAAAAAGCACAAGAAACACAAGGTTTTCTTGCAGCAGCATTTCTTATGAGCATACCTTGTCCTCCAGGCACGTATTTGACTCCTGACCACCAGTTGAAGAGCATAGAGCCATGATGGTACACGTGCAGAAAAGTCACCTGCTCTTGTTTCTTGCGCAGAATTAAGAAAACCTGAAAGAAGCCAGGCAAAGGAAAACCTTGAGTCGATGTGTTTAGACAAAAATTTCACAGTAAAAAAGTTATAAAAATAGCTAATGATGAGTCTAAATCTCCCAAAGCCATTTCCTCTGCTGTTGACAAAAACTGGTGATACACAATAGAACTTATAGGGGGAGCTGGAAAACAGAGTTTCTTCCCAAAGAAGAAACAAATATTTTTATGTCTGGATTCAGGGCCCAGAGTCCAAAGAGGACACATCTGAGACTCTGACTGAGCTTCCATACAGTTCACAGCTGCTTGGATCTGCTCCTTTTCAGGACATAGGTTGTATATTTACTGCTACCAGACAATAACCCACAGAAAATCCACTGTGTTGAATGGCCAAACCCTCCTGGAATTTGCATTAGTAAAGAGAATGGTTTTGCCAGATGAATACGTGTCAGGTCACTGCATTTCATCATGCACATTCATACACACGCACAACAAAAAGTGAATCTGCTTTTCAGGCACTCAGGAGTGGCAAAAAACTGCTTTTGTTGCTAATGCAAACTGAGAGGGGATTGGCCAAAACCCTGGCAAGAGGCCTAGGACGGATCCACATATTTATTCACATTTCAGTGGGTTGTCAACTTACACCCCAAAGAGCTGTGAAATTTCAGGCTAGGAAACAGCTGTCTTCTGCTGGCCAAGCAGAGGCCTTGTCCAGTCAGTTCATTTACAGTGCAGAAGGACACCTGAAGACAAGCTGTAAAGAGGTGGACTTTCAATTCCCCCAGGACACAAACATTTAGTGCAGAGCTCTGGGAAAATCCATGGCAGCAGAGATGCCAGGACTTGTCCAGCTCCTTTTCTGCCCCCCTGTTAATCAGCCAGCCAGGCAATAGCAGAACCTGTGTGGCACCAGCAGCTAAAATTTTGGGCCGCAGCCAGGGGTAAAGCCTCTCCCCTAGCACTGTGCCCAGCCTCAGGAAGGGTGCTGGGGAGGGAGTGTGTGCAGCCAAGGGGTGGAGACAGGCAGCGAATCAATACAGGATCAACCCAGGACATCAGTTCTGGCACGCTGCCCCTTTCTGACAAAGAAGTATCCGTGTCCAGCCCCGGTCCCGCTGAGGAGCTGAGCCCTCCTTACCGTATCCAGCAGCTCGATGACTTTGGAGAAGAAGAACCACCAACACACTCTTGCCATCTGCTGGGCAGCACAAGGCACGGCGGTTAGAGCTTTCCCCAAAACCAACACATTTCCAGCCACGCTGTATCCCTGCCCACCCGGGGTCTGCAGCAAGGGGGGAAATTAAGGGGATTTTTTTTTTTTTTTTTTGTCCATATGGCAAGACTCTGAAAAACTGAAAAGATAATATGATGCTTGCCTCTGTTCAAAGCAAGGCATTGCAACTCCAAATTCAAAGAGAAAAAACTCATGCAGCATTTTTGGAAAGCTGACCAAACCCAAAGTGGGACCCAAACCCCTCTGATGACCAAGGAGTAGTTTTAGCTAAACCCCTCTGCTAAAAGAAGGTTTAGCAGACTGAGATTTCTGTCATGCAAGGCAGAGGATATAAAAATCAGTTTTCTTGTTGGAAGAGATCACCCAGAATCCTTATAATCCATGCAAAGAATCACATCTATTTCAATAATAAATTTGCAATATTGATACTTCAGCTGGTAAGACCACCCTCTCTGCAGTGGTCAAAGAGCAAACTTAGATGGCTGGGTTGACTGAGATGATTAGTTTTAGAGAATTAAAGCAAAGGGCAACAACTCTTGAAGCAGACAGTTTAGTGGAATAGATTTACAGGCAACAACAAACTGGAGTCAAAGCCTTCTTAGCCATGAAAATTGCTATTTGTGAGCAAAAGAATCTGCTTAGCCACGGGAGGGCAAGGCCTAAGGCAAGCTTTCTCCAGAACTGTACCCTCATTCCCAGCTCACTCCGGCTGTAATCCACTGGCTGGCACAGGTAGCTGTAGTTGGCCATGACTGAAGTGACCAGAAACTGAAACAAACAAAAAGAAAATAGAAATCAATTTTCTGTTCAATGCCATCTGTTCCAAAAAAGATGGGCATATTAGTGGTAAGGTAGTAGGGTCTCAGTCTTATAGTTACTGACAGAAAACCCATGGACAAATAGTAAAAACCTAAAACAAAGTACTCCACATCCTGGTTGAAACCTCAAAAATAGCAAATTTGGCTTGGGAAGATTTATAACTCTTTGTGTAATCACCAGAGGGCTCAAAACTACTTCAGCAGGAATACTGAATTCTAGGCTTCTGAGTCTCTCTGAGAGACTCTGTTCTCCTTTGCAAAGATTCCAGGCTGTTCTGTTTTGGTAGGTTGCATTTGCCTGTTCATTGGAAAGCAAAAAACTGGACCAAATAACCAGTATAACTGAACAATCAAGCACAGAAAAGCAATTTGCACACCTGTCCTCAGACAGAGCAGCATTTGTTCAAAAAAAACCAAAAGCAATTTGTGTTAATGTATCACTTGTGATACAAATTAAAAGGGCATATTTGTTGGCATCAGAATGTTTTTGAAACCTATTTGGCCATGTTCCTTCAAAGAGTTTGCAGTGGCCTACATAAACTGGGGGGAACAGGCTTGTGGAAAGGCTTATGCACTAAGAACAAGGAGAAAAAAAAGTTCCTAACACTCTCAGCAGCAGGGAGACAGAGAGTGCTTGGCACTGCCAACTTTGGAAAATCATAGAATGTTAAAGGGTTGGAAGGGACCTTAAAGATCACCTCGTCCCAAGCCCCTGCCTTGGGCAGGGACACCTTCCATTAGTCCAGTGGTTCTCATCCTCAGAGATGGATCCATCACCAGCCAGACCTGAGGCGAAATGAGGCTGTTCCACATCCTCCACACACTCTGTGCATGATGGGGAATTTTCAGCTGGTAATTCATTCATTCAGGATGAATGAAATCCCATGGCAATTTCATGAATGGCAGGGGGATTGAGGAATGGGAGGAAATCAAGTATAGCAGGACAATACTGCACCTCTTGAGGCAAAACACTGACATGTCCAAGCCAGCTCCCACTCCCTTCAGCAGAGTCCATCAGCAAAAGCCGTTCAAACCCTGGAATCTGGAGGCTCTGGAATTCAATCCCTTCTCAGGAGCTTACCTAGGAGCCAATCCTGCCCCCTCACCTCGTAGAAGATGTAGCTGGATAACGCCACCATGGCCAGGTTGTAGGCGAGTAGCGGAGCCCGCAGCTCCAGCCGCCGCCGCTGCCGCATGCAGGACGGCCCCAGTGCCACCATGAAGAGGTAGGAGGTGAAGATCAGGGTGACTGGAAGTGGGGAGTAGACCAGTGGCCACGGGTCTGTCCTTGGATCTGAGTAACAAAACACACAGCCACAGCTGGCACCTTCACACAGCGCAGGGAGGATATATTTAATTGTATTTCATTACTTCCCTTCGGCGCACTCGCTGCAGAAAGAAAATTGGTGTCTTTGTGTCTTTGCAAAGCTGCACCTCAGTCCTTCTGCTCTGACTCTGCCAAAAGGCTTTAGCACAAAGGTTTTAGACCAATTTTTGGGTATGGACTGCAGTACTGGAAGGCAGATCTTTCCTGGGATGAGCTGGAGCCCTCCCTGGGCTGAAGGAGCGATCCCAGACAGTGTGCGAGGAGGCACAGGAGCAGCCAAAGCTGTGGCTCCTCAGGAGTGTAAATCTTTACAGCTAAATAATGAAAGCGTTTCAATCACTGGTGTTACTTCCTTACAATCCTCAGGATATCTGAAATTCTCCACTCCTTCATTTTTATATCTGCTCATAGAGTGGGCTCTCTTAAGAAGCATGACTTCACTGGGAAATGCCAAAACACTTATCCCTGCTGAAACAGCTCTTCGGTCCTACAGCAGAGTGAAACTCAAGAGATTTTCTGCCATGCCACCTCCTCCTAATCCTGCTATCACCCAGGATATGTTATATCAGCAAAAACATCCCAGGTACCATTCATGCTTTCCTTTCCTGTGCGATCACTGCTCTGTCAAACTCCTTCATTTTGTTATAAATGCCGTACCAGCCTGGACAACTCTGTTAATCTCCCTCCTTTCTAAGCTTTCCAGTTCCTTATGATGGCTGTTATGGGCTGTGTCAGGAGCTCTTTGATATTCCATTTCTAGATTTAGCAGTTCATCCGAAGTCCTGAATCCCAGTTTACACTCTCTTGTGAAATTCAAGTCCTGAGACATTTACTGAGCATGATGTAAAGTCTGAGAATTATGCCCCATGTCCTCCTCCTGCTGTTCTACCTTCATGGCATTTTGTGGCTTTTCTTTACATCCAGAGATACATCAGAGCCCTTTGGGACCAAACTGAGCCTTTAACTACTGAAGATCTGATGCCTCCTCACTGCAAGCTGTCAAATCTCAAGCACTGAGGAGTGGTTACTGCCAATATTTCATTTGATAACAGGTTTTCCTGGCATCACAAAGAGTTTAAACCCCAAAGTATTAACTCTTTGGTCAACTAAGCTTTCCTATGACACAGGAATATGCATTTTAAAAAAATCACTTCCTTTAGTATTCCAGACTCAACAGGCAATCCCAAGCATTTATTGCTCCTTGTGTTGTCAGAGCCCACTGGGAAATCCCTCATCCCTTCATTCCTTACTGTGATCCAACTTTAGGATCAATGTGATATATTTCAAGACTTAAGGGAAGTTTGTGATCATGGAGAAGGAAAAGTGGAAATCTGCTTACTGAAGAAAATGTGGGCTAGTGAAAGGACTGCATTCCTTCTAGGTTTAGTTTTCATGACCATGCTGTTTATGCACAAATTCCCATTTTAGACAGCATCTCTACCTACCTCCACTTTCAAGAATCCAGTTGTAGAATTCCTGAAGTTTCTGCCAAGTTGAAGCCATCCCAAGTTCTGGAAAGAAATTAACTTGATTGAGTCAGGAATGAGGAGGCTCTTTAGACAAAGGCTCAGAACTACAGCTAATGAAAGGACAATAATTTGCTTTTCAAAAATTTAACTTTTAGACCAGTATTAAAGTCCCCTTTAAAAAAGGAAGAAAGAGAAGCTAACCCCCCCCCCATAATGATTAGCTACTTCCAGATTTTATTTATTTATAAATTTAAATAACTTATTTAATTTCCAGATTTTGGTATTTCATGGAGTTTTCACCTCTAAAAATGCTCTGAGCAGCTGCATGTTATCTGCCAGACCCAGGAGGGAAATGCCAGTGCCATTGGGAAATCAGTCACGTGGAATTTTTTCCTAAAGCAGTGTGGGCACAGCATTCACGTGAGGACACATACCAAATGTCATAGCTTAATCTCTCTGAAGGTAGTATTGGATATTCCCAATGCTGGAAGGCAGCTAGGGATTCATTCAGCACTGCTGCAGCTCCAGAGGTGTTAACAGAGCTGGTTATTTGGTTTTCTGAGGCCCCAGTTTGTGCATTAATTTTGTTTTATCTTGTATAGAGTCTGTAATATAGTATATAAAGTAGAATACTCATACATATTGTGATGATCCTCCTCTTCCCTTTCCTTTAGTTGGGAGATGTTTTCAGAGGCACTTGGAAGTTCTCCTAGAAAACACTTTTCTGCAGTTAGTTTCAACAGCTCGAGCTACCTGATCCAGTTCTCTCCATTAGCAAATACACAGGACCAGCTTCCTCCCAGTTTCATCTCCTGCTGGCATTGAGAAAAGCACATTTTCTCCTTTGACTCCTCCTCACAGACTGTGACACCCACGCCCAACATCGTGTCGGTGACAGACACCCCCAAATTTCTCTCCTGCGGTTAATCCTTGCAGTCAACCTCCTTTTCGGGGTGTTCCTCTGACACAAAGCCGGAGACCCCTGGGAGGTGCCACACCCATCCTGACCCAGAGCCACATGCCCTCGTAATCCGGGTGGACTCTGCCAGCACCCAGATTAGTCGGCGATCATTAGCGGGATCAGCGTCAATCCCGCGGGGATTCCACACGGTTACAAGTCCCCAAAAAATCCACCCGCACTCCAGCTCACCCCAAACCCGTGGGGAAAGGGCAGGGAGGAGGAGCGGACTCACCGCAGCGGCGCAGCCGGCTCCGAGCATCCCTTCCTCCAGGGCTGTCCCCAGCCGGGCGCGGCGCAGGTGGAGCCGGCAAGACCGGGAGCTGCAGGCTGCGCTCAGCTTTCCTCTCCACAAGGGAGGCGAGTGCATCCCCTGCGAGGTCTCCCACAGCCGTGGTGGATCTTCAGGCCTTCTTCTTCTTCTTCTTCAGTCTCCCAGCGGCGGCCACCAAAACCCCGCCGGGAGCAGCAGGCACCGTGGGGTTGTCGCGCAACTTTGCCAGAATGAGGTCACATCACACACTCCTCCCCCGCCCTCTCCTGCCTCTCCCCACACGGTTTATCAGATTAGGGGGCTGGAAAGAAGAGGGAAACGAATACAGAAGATTCCTGGGATTCCACAGGACTGAACCGCTGGCCTTTAGTGCCACTCTCGGGAGCCCGGCCCGGCCAAGTGGGAGCCGGGCCAGCATTTCTTCTGCAGGTTTCTTCAGGACACGCCAGGACGGCTGGAAAGCAGTCTGGGGCACTCCTTCAGACCAGCACAAGGGGCTGACAGCAAGCCTTTTGTGTGCTCAAAATAGGTCCAGACCACCAAATGAGGGGGCAGAGAACAATGGGAACATACTCACTCACTCACTCACTCACTCATTCACTTTCACTCACTCACTCACTCTCACTCACTTTCACTCACTCACTCAAGGCAGGGAAAGCTCAGCTAGAGTCATCCCTTCATATCCAGACTGTGTCCCTGGGGGAGTCACATTTACTGTTTTTAATGACAGGGGAATATTTGGAGGGGTGTGACAGAGACACCAAGTGATCTCCAGCAACTGCATCAAGGCAAAATGCAGAGAGCTGCAGAGATTCAGTCCCACGTGGGGGGAACAATGCAGAACCAGCACCCTGGACCCCCACCCTCCAAGAAACAGCCCAAAGCCAAGTGATGGGGTTCAGCTTGGTCACCTGGGGCCACCTAGGGTGTGGATACATCCTCTTCTTTTCCCAGTGGGCACAGATTATTAGCAAACTCCAAATAAACTAGAGGGTAGCACCATTTCTCATACCACTGCATTGTGTCTGTCACCAGATCCACGACAAATCTTTCTAAAGGGCAAAGCACCAAAGATTAGCTTTTCAAAGCAGCTTTAGGAATTAGACAGATCATGTGCTGGGAGTTTTTCATTGAAAGACATCATGTGCTGATGCTGCTGGACAGCTACTGCATTTCTGTGATTTATGGAAACCATGGAAGAATTTAAACAAATATTTTTGGGAAAGGTGATTTAGGATGAAGGTTTTGAATTTGGGGGGTCAAGGGGTTAGAAGGGTAATCCAGTTTAGAAGAGGATTTGAGTGACCTTTGGTAGCATAATGGGTTTTTTGCTGACCCAGGGTCAGGGACACAATTATTGTGGACTTTACAATTATAGTGAACTTTACAATCATAGTGAACTTTACACACTTTTTCTTGGTTTTTTTTTTTTTTTTTTTTTTTTTTTTTTTTGTTTTTTTTTTTTTTTTTTTTTTTTTTTTTTTTTTTTTTTTTTTTTTTTTTTTTTTTTTATTGCAGAGCTCCCTATAAAGACCTTTTCTTGAAGTTTTCTAATTGCTCATGAACCAGCAGGTTTCATTTCTATATTTTGGTGCCCCTGTCCTAAAAAGGGTTCAATGATTTATCTGTGTGTGAATCAATGGAAGTGATAAATCAGACCAGTCCTTTCTATCTGTCACATTAGATGGGACTATATTTTATTATATCTATCTGGTAGTTTAAGTAATGTTTGTTGAATTATTTATATTGATGTATAAGACTCAGAATTACAGACACAAAACTTTTCCATCAAATGTTTTTTTACCCTGGTGAACAAATAATCACCTGCAGTGACTTTTCACAAATTTCATTTGGGGCAAACTATTTCATTGTTCAGATAAACTGGATTTTTTCTTTTTAAATACCATGAAACATATTTTTTAAAAAAAAACAACCTTCCCTCTTCCTGAAGTATTCCCAGTGGTGCTGTTGCAGATGTTCCCTAGCATGGCTGGCAGATGGAGAGATGTCCTCAGCAATGTGGTACTTTTACACTCCAGGAATGGGTGTCCTTTGATGAATGTCAGCACAACTGTGAGGGCAGCTCTGCAGGGACTGCACACAAAAGCCTCAGGGCCTTCACTTTCAGCAAGAACTCAGTAGAAAAATAACCCCCAACATTGCTCCTTCACTGCAATAGTATTAGGGGAGCTCTTAGTGCCAAAGTGAATTGGGTTTTTCATTCAGTGACTTGGCAGGGAAAAAGGGGATTGCAGGGACATGAATGACAGGCACAGTAATAAGGAACTCAGTTATGTAGAATGTGAGACAGCTCAGACAACTCCATCAGAGATTAAAAAATATATTAACCAGTGAAAAACCTGGCTGTCTCCAGCTTAGTTTAGAGGTGATTGCCACAAAATCATTTTCAATAGCAAGTACCAGCAGTAAAACAATCCTGAGGGCTTCTAGACTGTGAAGCTTTTGCTCTTTGGTCCTATGACTGCTGTTGCTTCCAACCAGAGCTGTACTAAAAGCACAGATTATCAGAGGAGACATGTTCTAATCCCTGAGAAAGGCAAAGAGCAGGGGGCCACTCTCATCTGGATACACAGGCTATGTCATGGTGCTGCTCTGACCCCACAGCGGAGACCTGGCAGATTCCAGAATCAAGGAATGGTTTGGGTTGGAAGGGACCTTAAAGATCAGCCAGTTCCACTCCCTGCCATGATCAGGGACACCTTCCACTAGCCCAGCTTACTCAGAGCCCCATCCAGCCTGGCCTGGAACACTGCCAGGGATGGGGCAGCCACAGCTGCTCTGGGCAACCTGTGCCAGGGCCTCTCCACCCTCACAGGGAAGAATTTCTCCCCAATATCCAATCTAAACCTGCTCTCTGTCAGTGTGAAGCCATTCCCCCTTGTCCTGTCACTCCAGGCCCCTGTCAAGAGTCTCTCTCCATCTTTCCTGAGGGCTCCCTTCAGGGACAAGAAGGCCACAATGAGGTCACCCCAAATGACCTTCTCTTCTCCAGGGAGAAGAACAAGATGATCTTTAAGGTCTCTTCCGACCCAAAATCATTCTGTGATTCTCTGATCCCTTCTGCAGCAGAACACACCTTCAAGTGACATCACCAACCTGCTCAAATCAACAAAACACCAAATAATAGCAGCAGGAATTTCATGCTGGGTCAAAGAATATCTAACCACTTAAGGCACCACAACCTTAGGTACCAGCACACACTTAAAGATTTGATGTGGCCAGATACCTTCTCAAAACTTGCACATACCTGGCCCTTGGAACTCCTGAATGGCATCAAATTCACTTCCTATGCAATTCAAGTGGATAAAACTGCTCAAGTGTTTGATGCATGCAGATATTCAGATGTAGTGTTTTATATGCAGATAATAAAAAATACTTGTAACTTATGTATGGAACTGGCTTCAATGAGAGGTAAATATCAGAGCTGAGGATGCCACAGAACAGGAAGGAAGGTGGCAAACCCACAGATCTCTTCCTCAGCTCACATCTACATCTGCACTCTTGCTAAACAAGCTGCTTATGGGATAACACATTTACGAGTCAGGAGGAGTTCAAGGATCATACTGTCAACACTTCCAGCAGATGAAGCACTACCTTGCTCCTTAGCAAATGTGCTCCAGAGCAAGCCCTGAACTCCTGAAATGGTATCTTTGTGAATATATTGCCAAGGGAGGCTCATGTCATCTTCCCTAATTCATGCTTTTTAATAACCACCTCAGCTCTCAGTTGCTTGCAACAGAAGTAAATGACAGCTGGTTTTATGAGTACTCTCTCAACAATGGGGAACACAATAATAGATGTTTTCACAGCAACAGAATTTCCCACAGAATAATAATTGAATGGCTGAGGTAGTTTTGCTAATATGCAATTACCAGCTTGTATATGTTTCTGGGGAAATACAGTGGTTTCAGGTGACAGTCAGCCACCACTAAAACACTCCGAAGACCTCATCAAACTTTCCAGTACATCTGGGTCTAGTCCACAAAGCTCTTGTGCATGAAAAAATCCAAACTCACAGCAAAAAGAAGCCCTCAAGAGGCCCACTGAAGCAGCTGAAGATGCTTCTGGCACAGGGATTCTGTTTGTTGATTGCCTTGCTTATGCACCATGCAACCAATTGCACAGACCTTGAAAGGTTTAGAAGAGATTACAGGAAGGGATTTTTGGCAGAGGTACTGAGCAGCCTCTCTCTGTGCACAGAACTGGGAGATTCCATCAACTCTTGTGTAAATTGTGGTCTTAAACCCCAGCATTTTAATTTTACCAGCACAGATTTTTCAGTTTAATTGACCTGTAGGGGTCTCAGAAAAGTCATTCAGCCTCTCTGAATGACTCAGTTCCCAGAGCTGTGAAGGAGAAGGAAACCTTGTCTCTCCAACAGGAGTGTGGTGAAGGTGACCTGTAGTGAGTGGAGAGCCAAATCTGCCATGTTCCACTCATCTGGGTGCAAACTAGGGTACTTCTGGCTCTGGGGCTGCTGTCTTTGTGACCTTGGGCCAATAATTTCAAGTGTGAACCATCTAATAAAAGCCCTAAATGTAGGTGTCTACACCTAATGAACTTCTGCAAGGCTTAAGGGAGTTTTAAAGGCTGATCCAGCTGTCCACACAGAGGAATGTGCTGACACTCAGGGTGCCCCAAGGTATCTCACCTGAGCTCCCACTGCTCTGGTAGGCAAAGGATTCCTCCAAGCCCTGTGTCATATCTGTGAGATCCACAGGGAAATCAGAGCTATCTTAAGGCATCTTCACAGTGGCACTGGACACCTACCTACATACAGGCATCTGAATTGAGTCCTCTTTGCTCCCAGACCCACCTTTGGTCAGCCTTGCCTACTTGATCAGTTCTTTGAGATAAGAACCTTCTCTCATGATGTGCTTTTGTGACCAAGCAACAGTCTTGGTTGTGGGAGCCTGAAACAGCCCTGTGTTCAAAAATGAATTCCCAAGTAACTACTAGGCCTAGAGAACTCAGAAACCTTCAACTTTCATCTCAAAATCTGCTGTCTTTCCAGCATGTCTTGAGTCAGTGTTATTTCAAAATTGCACTGTGACTGGCAAGGAGAAGGGACTTAATGCTGATCCCAAGCATCATCCAAAAACCTCCCAGAAATGAGCTTAAAATTATGTATTGATCAATTGGGTAATAACAACCTCTTCCAAAAATAAAAACAAAAACCCAAACAAACCAAAACCCAAATCTTAGGCATTATGGTAGCAACAAGGTTTTTGTGCCAAGATGTTGGCATGAAAGGAATGAGAAGCCAAAAGAAAGAGAAGTTGATGAGCCTTCATTTAGACATCCAAGGGATGCCAGGAATATTGCTCTAGTCCTAGAGCTCTACAAAGAACACCAAACAAACTTGATTGTCCAATAGAAGCAGCCTGTGAATTTCCAAACCCAGACCTCATGGCATTTCCAATATGCTGGAGCCATGGGTAGAGCACAGTTGGAATTCCTGCTATAATTAGTGTAGTAATGAGAGTACAGTGCTGATGACTGCTGTCTCTTGTTTTCCCATCCAATCAAGGGAATATAGAATCTCCATGGACCTGTCTCTTGGTAATACTTGAATGTTTCAGTGCTTCTGAGAACTTCCCTCTTCCATTTCACTCCCACATGAACCCACCAACAGCATTGAGCTGAGAAATTAATTCTGACCAGCTGTTCCTGTTGAAGGGAGAGCACATAAAAGAACTTGCCACTGAACATCCACTGCCATTGGAGAAGGGATTATTTTTCCTTTTTTTTTTCCCTCTAGTTTCTGATATTCCTCCACTATGTGCACTCAGCTGATCAAATATGCCAGTCATAACAGATGCTGCTCCAGAAGCTGAGGAAAGACATTAAATGGTGCACAAACGTTGTGCAGGCCACCTGCAAATGTCTGGGGTTCACACTGTAGGAAAGAGGATGCTCTTGTTATTGAAATGCTGCTGTTGAAAGGAAGGAATGTGTATTTCTGTTTTTAAAATCAGATGCTCTGAATTACCACACCAACATCTGTCAGCCTCATGGGGATTCTGGAAGTCTAAGATGACTTTTCTTTTTTTTTTTTTCTTTTGTTTGCCTGGCAGATACCCATATCATCCTTCCTCTGCAAAGATGTGTCCACCAAATTAAACTTTACCTGGATCCCTCTGGGATGGTTCCATGCTTTCATCCCCTCCCCACAGAAATTAGTATGGCTCCTTTTCATCATCAAACCTTTCACTATAATTATGCCACCATAAAAATCACTGACATGTGGTGGTCAACCACACTGTGATGTATCCCCAACTCTTTCCACTTCACCTTTTATTCCAATTTTTCCTGCTCCCACCTTTCACCTGCAAAGCACTGGATGGTGTCTAACATGCAGATTGCAGGCTCTGCAGAGTCTGATTCCCTGTGCAGTGACTACCAAAGTATTTATGGCAGCAATAAAAATTGAGGATGCAAAATCCTCTTTCCTCCTCTAATGATCGGGTACATCTGCTCCCAGTGATCTGGAAGCCAAATAGAGCAGATATTTATAGGAGCCAGAAAATGAGCAGTTTGACTTTCCAACTTCCAATGGTGGATATTGGAGCCAATAGGCAGCACAGAGTGTTCTGATCTCTGTTCTCTAAAGCAATTACTGCGTGGAGAACAGCAGACACCTTCCTGAATTGCCTTATATTTACAACAGCAAAAAAGATTCAGTTTTGTCATGGTCCATCCTGAATCTCTATGTGTGAAATAGAAGATTTCTCCTTGAGTTAAAGTAACTCATGACAAAAGACAGTGACATGAAATTCTTACTGAGGCAACAAACTCCTCCACACAGAAAAAAAAAGGCAACATCTCTACGGGGCAGGACTTTGGCTGGATTTTATGTATTGTTCTCAAAGTGATGAACACTCTGTCCAAGGCCAGGTTGGATGGGGCTCTGAGCAACCTGGTCTAGTAGAAAGTGTCCCTGCCCAAGGCAGTGGGTTGGAACTGGATGATCTTTAAAGTCCCTTCCAACCCAAACCATTTTGGGATTCTCTGAAAACAGTGTGGGTGATTCACTGGAGAAAAACTGCCATTCCCCCTCCATTTACTGCAGAAAAGGAATGTGGTTGGGACTCCTCCTGTTCAGACTCCTTGGGCCTGTGGTGAATCAGTCAATAATAGAAGGGCCATACACAGTCAAACAGCTGCAGAGCTGCATCATAAAAGTAACATGACTCCTTTGCAACTCCCTGAAGCATTATGAGGTTTAATTACTGTTTTATTCTTAGGGATCCTTACAGAAAGGCAATCTGTTCATGGCAAGAACTGTTAATATAATTGCTGCTGCTGGCAAGTACAGTCCTGGTAAAGGTGGCAACAAATGAGCCAGAGTAACATGCATGAATTTCCTCTCCTCCTGCTTTCCATTCCCCTGCAACTGCATTACGTCCTAGGGAAAGTTAACCTGGCCTACAGGCACTGGTCTTGTCATAATTCCAGGCTATGGGCCAAATCCTGAGGGATAATGTGGGCTACTCAATGTACTTCAATAGACTTCATCCTTCCTTTTTATCTTGACCACTCTGAGAAGTTTGGAAGTGATCCATTTGGGATTGTACACGCTGCTTTGGTTTGTGGGATAGTCCTTGCTGCCCTACAGTGCTTTGAGACACAACCTTCTACACACCAGTGTGGGAAAAACACAGTGGTAGAGGATTCTCCTAGCTTGAAGGCAACAAACCACCCCTCTGAGAGGAAACACTGATCTCTGCCACAGGAGACATGATGTGACAGAGCAGGCACTGACCTTGGAAAGAAAGCCTGGTTCTGAGTATGCAGGTCACACACTCCTGTCTCATCTGTTTGTTAAAAAAAATGGAGGGTGTACAATTTGTCTTCATCTGTCTTACAGCAGATGAAGGAAGCCTTTTAATGACTTTCTGTCAGGAGGAGATTTAGACAATTAGAATATAATATAATGACTCTGTAGCTAGCAAGGATAGAAAGAAAGCAGACAGAAGAAAAAGGGGCCTCCTTTTGCAAAAAAAAAAACAAACCAAAAAAAAAAAAACCAAAAAAAAAAAAACCAAAAAAAAAAAAACCAAAAAAAAAAAAACCAAAAAAAAAAAAACCAAAAAAAAAAAAACCAAAAAAAAAAAACCCAAAAAAACCAACCAAAAAAAACCAAACCAGTCTACATGGCTCATGGGCTTCCTTAAGACTACAGAGATTGTGCACTGAAATGAGGATAATTTGCTGAGCTCCAGGTTGATAGTTCCATCTCTGTGCTAAGTAGGCAAGGAAGAAAATTTAAAGAGAGATTTGGAGGTTTCCTGCTGCCCCTTGGAAAAGCATCTCCAAAGGCATGCATTTAGGACTCTGCTGAGTGCCAGCACAGGCTGCTTTGTGCAGTGCCAGAATTGCCCTCCACACAATTCACCAACAGATCCCTCCCATCTGCTTACAGAAGTATTCACTTCAGGATTTCATGGCCTCACCTGCCCAGCCTCTCCCCCAGGAGCAATGTCTCAGCTAAAAAACAGCTACCAGCAGTGAGAGGTGATGAGAGAAGGGCCTCATGTCATGTCTGAGAGCTTGCAGTGGCTTCCGGGGGCTCTGGTGACACTCCCTCAGCACTGTGGGAGGGGTGCAGCAAGGTTTCCACCCCATGAATGGCAGCAATTTCTCACAGAGAGGACAGACCAGCTGTGGCCCTAAATTAATAGAATAACCCACCCCTCAGCACTATCAGGAAATCACTTCTGTTGGGGCCCTTATACCTCAGTTAAACCAGAATATCCTGCAGGTCCCAGGCAAATATTCATTCTCTCTGGAAATCAGCCACAGATGCCAGGGATAAGCTGTGGACTAGGGACCTATGCCAGTTATTTTATTACCTGATTTTGGTTTTTTTTGACATGTAGCCATGAGTCTTTAGCCATGTCTCAGGCATCACAGTCTCATCTTCTGTACTTGGGAAACATTTAACAGCTGCATGAAATCTGTTTAAAAAGTTGATTTAGCAATAGAATCATAGACTCTCTTGGATGCTGAGATCATTGGGTCCAGCCCCTGGCCCTGCACAAACACCCCAACAATCCCACCCTGTGCCTGAGAGCATTGTCCAATGCTCCTGGAGCTCTGGCATCCTTTGGGCTGTGACCATTCCCTGGGGAGCCTGTTCAGTGCCTGACACCCTCTGGGGGAAGAACCTTTCCCTGATATCCACCCTAACCCTCCCCTGACCCAGCTCCAGCCATTCCCTGGGTCCTGTCCCTGGTGACACAGAGCAGAGATCAGGGCCTGCCCCTCCTCTTCCTCTCCTGGGGAAGCTGCAGAACGGCTGGGAGCTCTCACTTAGGATGCTCTGCAACTGGACTGTTGTGCTGAATGAAAGATTGTTTTTCCACTGTAGATCATGAGAGGGAATGTTTGAGAAACTTTGGCACTATTTGCACCAAAATGGTCCAACTCACACATTCCCTGGACAGGACTGGCAAGTGTAAATCATAGAATGGTTTGGGTTGGAGGGGAGCTTAAAGATCACCCAGTTCCAACACCCCTGCCATGGGCAGGGACACCTTCCAGTAGACCAGGTCCCTTCCATAGATCCAAGAGAGGGCCTAAAGCCACTTAAGCCCATGATGATGCAACTTAAAGGAATGCATTCACTGCCAAATATAATGTTCTGATTTGAATGCCACCCTCAACAGAATTTTACTCTGTTCTGCCATCACTCCTTCCATGGTCTTTGTTCACACAGAGGTTTTGATGACCTTATGCTTTCCTCCACAGCTCTTTAGTCCCCAGATATACAGCATTTCATTCCACTTCTTCTGAAGCCTTTTAAATTTGCTTGCTCCTCCACCAAAATGCAGTGGCCAGTGACCAAACCCCATTTTCCAATAAAAAACACCTGGGGGAAAAAAAACCTTCAATCACTTCTTACCACTTCTCACCTTTTTTTTTTTTTTTTTACATATAGTACTCCTCTCCACAGTGTTAACTCCGTTTAAAATGTAGTAAAATGCTGAGAGTTTTGAGAAGTATAAGTTTGCATCATATTTAACTCAGAAACGAAGGGTTTGAGAGTATTATTAGCAATCTTAGTGAAAAAATGTAATTAAAAAACCAAACCAAACCAAAAAAACGGAAAACCAAATCACCAAACAACCCTGTGGGAATTGCTTAGTCACTGCCTTGTACTTTGTGCGTAATAAATAAATTTGTGCTGAGTAAATCAAACATTAAATGCTGTGAGATCAGCCCTGGCAGGAGGACGGATATGCTCCTTTTGCAAGGACTGCTATCACCTGAATCTGGCAGGGAGGAGATAGCAACCAGGCTTTGAGATGGACTGGCAGAGTCCTGTGCCCACACAGACCTGGCAGAAAAACAGGTGCTAAGGCTGGAGCCTGGGCAGGGGTGGTGTGGCATGGCTGTAACCTGCCAGACTCACAGCATTCTACCTCTTTTGCCTACTGCAATTAATTAATTAATTGAGCAAGACTAGGGCTATGCACCATGTGCTGTTCTCTCTCTTTTTTAAACCTGGTTTACTTTCTCATTGTTGTTTTTTTTTTTTTTTTTTTTTTTTTTTTTTTTTTTTTTTTTTTTTTTTTTTTTTCAGATTAACAGAGAATTATCACTGACATCTCTGACCTCTGCTGAATTTCCATTTCCCTCAGGTGGGCTAACTACAAGGCCAAATCTATAAACAGAAAGCATTATGCAATTTATTAAGACTGGAATTGAGTACCATCAGGAACTGTTACAGTTAGGATGGATCCTAAGCTAGATTTTTTATTTCTACCACTAGAGGCCTGTAAAGTGCTGCAGATTTGGAAAAATCCACATATGTCAGTGGCATGAGAGCACTGTGAGTACAAATCTGCACCATGATTGTAAAGAAGTTGTTATGTATTTAATTTCAGCTTCTGAAGACAACTTTCTGACAATGGCAGAACAAGTTCAAATAAACAACTTTTCAGCAGTTTAATAAGCAAAACCACTTAATAAGCAAGTCATTTAATATTTATGAATATGAGCAACTTTCCTCAGCTCTCTTTAAAACCTGTGGACTGATGTCTTGAGTAACATTACTTAGACTGGGATTTACTGAACAGACACCCAGCCAGCTGGTTTCAAGTTAGGAATAAATGGAATTCAGGAATAAATATTCACATCTAGTGTGCTTGTGCATTTGTTTTAATAGTACAGCACATCTGACATCTTCACTGGTGCTGGTGGTCTGGAAAAAGTATTTCACGTATGCATGAAGGCTTAATGCTCTTAGAGAAATACTTTTTTATTCTAAAGTAGTAATAGAAGATGGGTATTTCCAAAACAATAGTGCTGTTTATATCATGTTGGGGGGGGGGGGTTGTTTTGGTTTGGTTGTCTTTTATGTTGACTTGGCCACCTGATCACTCTGCTTTGCTCTGATAGGCAAATTTTCTGCTCCTATAGAGACAACTTTTCTGTGGATTTCAGAGTAACCCCTGAGATCTGTCTGTAAGTGAATTTCTGTGGGTAAAAGCAAGCTGAGCACTCAGACTGATGGTTTTCTACTCCTGACATGCCCCCAGTCCAGGTCTAATAATTACTCTCTTACAAGCTGGCCATCAGTCCACAGGCAGAGCCTCTAACATTTCACAATATTCATTTCAGAGCTGCTGCTTTACCCTGAAGAGCACATTTCTTCACAAGTCACTCTCACTGGAGATGTTTGCAGAGGAAGGCAAGAGATGGCAGCAGAAATTGCTTCCTGGGATAAGATTCATCTCACCTAAGTTTACCCACCTGAAAGTTAGATATCTTCAGCAAACCCACAGACCCTGGAGACAAACCAATGTTACTGGGAGGTGAGTCACAGAGCCTGTCAGCTCGGCCATGAATCACCAGTTAGCAGTGCTTTGGTTTTGTACTGACAAAATAAAGCACCCAGAAGAGCCCAGACAATTAACTGAGACTTTATGCCTGAGTGTCATTGCTCAAATAAGGGGAAATATCCCTTTTGCTGCCCCCAGTGCTGGGTATCGATGGCAGCACTGGCAATATGCAGCTGTGAAGCTCTCAGCTGAGGGCTCTGGGAGGTAATTGCTCTGTGTGGGACATCAAGCAAGTAAAGTCGAGTGTAAAGAACTGGAGATGCTTTGATTTGCTGCTGCTGCCTCCCCCAGTGCAGTGAGTGCTAAGTGACTACATAAAACATGAGGGAGTCAGACCCCCCCAGAGCCCCGTGGCCAGTCCTCTGCCGGCCACTGATGGCACAGGGCTGTGACATCCCCACAGGAGGTGCTGTGCTTTCCTGCCCTGACCTGCCACGCCGGGGCACCGCCACCGTCCGTCTCTGAGCCCAGATCCAGGGGTCACTGCAGAGCCTGAGCACAGCAAGGCAGTGAAAAAGCGAGGGGAAGAGGCGTTTTGGAGGCAGAAGCGCTTCCCTTGCCACCCCAGCCAAAGCCTGGAGGTGACTCATCCTCCTCTGCACCCGCTCTCGCACAGCTCCTTCACACGCTGTTCTTCCCTTCCTTCTCCTTCCTCTCCCTCCCTGTAGAGGTGATCCAAAAAGTCCTTCTTTCCCCAGGATCCCTTTTTTTTTGCTTGGTCACTGGTGTATCCAGCCCTGGTTTTATGCATTGCTTCAGGCACTGCACGAATTACTGCAGAACAGGGCAGCGAATCTGACGCACTTGGTGGAATAAGCATTCCAAGTCAGGGGCTCAGCAGATATAAACTGATGTGGCTCCAGAGAAAAGATGACCCTCAGTCCTCCCTTGGTCTCTTGGGACAGCAAATGCAAAATACCCCTGATGAAGACTTGGAAAGCAGACTGGTTTAAACTGGGCACAGTTTTGCTGATTTTTAAAACTGTGCTGCTTCTAATTCCCACCAGCATGGGAATGTTCGATAACAGCCTTATTGTGCGCTTCAGCGCCCAGCAAAGCCCGTCTTCCCACACACAGCAAGGAGGTGTCTGCTAAAATTAAACGTCATTCTCGCTGGCATTGTAACATGCTGAATTTTCCTGCTGAAATGTGGCATGTGGAAGAGCTGATAAACAAATCCTCCGGGCTGAGCCTTCAAACAGGGGAAGGCAGTAAAGCAGAATTATGCTGCCTCTCCCCAGCTGTAGAACTGGGGCTGTAACTCTCTGGAACAGAGACCATCTGAGCCTCGGTGTCCCTGGCACACTCATCCTAACAAAGCAGAAGTGCCAGAGGACTCGGTGACCCTGGGAATCATCAGTTTCTCCCTCCAGAAAACTCTCACCATGAGAAGCCAGCATTCCCTTCCTGGGGTTGTTAAAGGATACACACACCCCTGGAGTCATGAGGGAAGGCTTCCCTCCTCTCTTTCTCAAGGCTACATCAGCAGGCTGATGGAAACATTTCAAAAAACTACATGGGAAGTACAGAAGCATCCATCTCATCCTGAAACAAGTCCTTCAGCCTGGCTGAGGCTGCCCTTGAGGCAAACAGCTTAGCTTTGCACACAGAGACAGGCTCCCTCAGCTGCCCTGAGCAGGTGTGGCTGGTCTGACGCCAGGGGACACCAGCTGAGGCTCAGGTCAGGCCTTTCTCCTGGGCCCATATGTTTCACAGGACACTGGGGCCATACTCTTGCACTTGAAGCAGTCACTCAACTCCTGTATTTAATAAAAAGCAAAAATGAGCCTTCTGGCAATAGAGGTGGAACACCTCAGCGTGACTCCATTGCAAATCGTTCTCCTTCCTCAAAAAACATGGGAAACCATCAGAAAAAAGGGAGGTGATAACAATCCAGCAACTAGGGCTGGGGATGAGATCCACCACCCCAATTTCATTTCCAGCACCAACTCTGCAAAGAGCAGCTTGCTTTAGCCCTTCTGGAAAGTCCTTACCTTCTCATGCAAGATGGATATTCACACCAATATCCTTTAGACAAGCTCAGACCACTACAGAAATATATACAGTATCACCTTCTCTGATCCTGTTACACCTTTGAGAGGGAAGGTGTTCCTCCTGTCTCACTGGAGACTGCAGTAAGTATTTGTGCTCAGGAGACTTCCCCTCGTTCCCCAGTCTCTGTACAACACATCAAGAATTTAACAGTGAGTTTATAAGTGGCTTCTAAATTAGGATTTTAACACAAATGACGAGAACATCTGCATTCACAGAATCACAGAATCCCAGGTTGGCTCAGGCTGGAAGGGACCACAGTGGGGCAGCTGGTGCCACCTCCCTGCTCCAGCAGGGCCATCCCAGAGCACAGGGCACAGGATTGTGTCCAGAGGGGTCTGCAATATCCCCAGTGAGGAGACTCCACACCCTCTCTGGACAATCTGTTCAGTGCTCAGGCACTGCCCAGGCCAGAAGTTCTGCCTCCTGCCCAGGTGGAACCTCCTGGGATCAGTCCCTGCCCGTGGCTCTGGTGCCATTGCTGGGCCCCCGGAGCAGAGCCTGGGCCCTGCTCGGAGCCCTCCCTGCAGACAGGGACACCCAGGGCTGAGGTGTGGGTTGGAAAGGGCCTTAAAGATCATCCAGTTCCAACCCTCTGCCATGGGCAGGGACACCTTCCACTAGCCCAGCTTACTCAGAGCCCCATCCAGACTGACCTTGGGCACTGCCAGGGATGGGGCAGCCACAGCTGCTCTGGGCAACCTGTGCCAGGGCCTCAGCACCCTCACAGGGAAGAATTTCTCCCCAATATCCAATCTAAACCTGCTCTCTGTCAGTGTGAAGCCATTGCCCCTTGTCCTGTCACTCCAGGCCCTTGTCCAGAGTCTCTCTCCATCTTTACTGAGGGCTCCCTTCAGGCACTGCAAGGCCACAGTGAGGTCACCCCAAAGCCTTCTCTTCCCCAGGCTGAACAATCCCAATTCCCTCAGCCTTTGCTCCCAGCAGAGCTGCTCCATCCCTCTGATCCCCTTGGTGTCCCTGCTCTGGCCTGGCTCCAGCAGCTCCCTGTCCTTCCTGAGCTGGGTCCAGGGCTGGAGGCAGCTCTGCAGGGGGGGCTGAGCAGAGAGGGGCAGAGGGGCAGAATCACATCCCTTGGTCTGCTGGAGTCCATGCAATAAAACATACAGACACTGGAAAAAATGCCAAGCTTCTTTCTCCCCCCTCATTTCAATTTCTTAGCTTATGGATATAAGTAAGGGACAACTCTCCTCAAGCTGCAGAAGTTCTGCTACTACCAGCATTCTGTTCAGCACGCACTCAGATGGGGTACAGACACTGAACACATAAACCAGAGATGCCCTGCATGCAAACACAACTTCTGTCTTTTCTGGAAGTGGAAGCCTGCATAGGGAAGTGATGGCACTCCCACAACAATCCTTCCTGTTCCCATCCTGGAGCAGGGTGGGAAGCAGAGACTGAGCATCCCACTCCCACACAGCAAAGTCACTGAGGCTTGGATGCAGGAGAAGGGGAAGACAGGGAGAAAGGAAAGTTCCTCCTGGCTTTCAAAACTAAACACCAGATTTAGAGCTCATGAGCAGCTCATGCATTTGGTTTGAGCCAGGTTCAAGGCAGGCAGGTGCTGGGCCAGCAGCCTCTGCAGTGCTGTCAATGCCTTTCACTGCTGACCTGCAGTTCCTTAACATCTTGGCATGTGGGGACTGCTCTGGCATCCACCTCACTTGAAATCTGCTGCCCACAGCCTCAGGGAACAGCCATGGCCCTTGGGACCCTCATTCCCTCTTTTTCCCCTATTCACAGAGAAGACAATGACTACAAGAATAGAATGGAATAGAACAGAATAGAACAAAATATTTCAGTTGGAAGGGACCCACAATATTTATTTACATCCAGTCCAACAGCCGGAGCACGTCAGGGCTGACCAAAGGTTAAGGACATTTTCCAAATGCCTCTCAAACCCTGATGGATCTGGGGCATTGACCATCCCTTCAGGAAGCCTGGTCCAGTGTCTCACCCCTCTCTTGGTAAAGAAATGCTTCCCAACGTCCAGTCTAAAAATCACACAGGGCAGGGGGATATGCTGCATTTTCTGCTACTGCAGAGACAGAGAACTGGGAAAAGGAAGGGTAAATGTCCCCAGAAACCTTTCTCTGAAAAGCGGACTTGGATATTTAAGCTATGGCTGCTGTTGTGCCATCATTCCTGATGATATTTGTTGTTTTGATCAACTATTAAATTCAGGTAAGGAAATTCTCAAGTAAAGGTTTAATGAAAACCAGTAATATTTCATCTTTCCTTTCTTTTTTTCCTATGTGCATATTTGAGGGGAAGATGGCATAAACATGATTGCTTTCTTTCCTTTCAACCCTTTCACCAATCTGGGATTTCTGCCATTTGGCTAAGTTGACTTAGAATTTTTTTCTATAATAATTAGGATTTATCTGAAGCTGCTCTAGTGAGCTAGGCATGAGGATCTAGAAATGAAAGGCTGGTTGTTACTGTGAAAGCTGTTATTACTTCAGTATCTGAGCCTGATTGTGCTGGCCCTCAATTTCTTGTGAGAAATGACACTAAATGACATCCAGTCCTCATGGATTTCTGACTATCAGTGTCTGGGAAGAGACCTGATGCACTTACAAACTAAAATAAAGTCTGTCCCTCCCCCAAAATAATAAACCTCCCAAAATACTGGACACCAAGACCTTCTGGGACTCCCATGCATTTGTAGAGGATGTGTGTATGCTGAGAGGGAATCCTGTCCTGTCTGTTGTTGCCATCTCAAATGCATAGGAAACATTTTTTTTGTGGATATGAATCCTTCTGTTGCAATTCTCCACGCATAGGAGGTGGCAGGATTTCCTCTAAGAAGAAATGAAAGTCCTTGCATGCCCCCACACTGATCTATCCTTCAGGATTCCCGTAAGGACTTGGAGCAGCTTATTTGTCATTTGCTAATCAAACTCAAGGGGATTTTTAATGTGAAAAAAGTCCTTTGAATGAGACAGTCGAGTGCACCCAGTGAGGGTTGCTCTAAGATACAGACTGGCAGTCAGTACAGCTGATATGTGGTCCCAGAACTTTGACCCAAAGACTGACAACTTTTTTTTTTAGCATTTTTTAAATTCTATGAAAAACCAGGGGGGTGGTTGTGGAAAATTGCTCTTTTAAAAATCTTCCACATGCTGCCACAGAGCTCAGAGTGAGAGACTCACCAATATTTATGACTCCAGGGTCATCACTGCTAATTGAATTAATTGAGGCTGTGCTGATTTGCACCGTCAGAGAACATGACCCCAAAATGTTGCATTTAAATTCATTTTCTCCATGTTTCCAGAGTTCTAACGATAGACAAACTGCCTCCCCCTCAGGAGTCATAGGGTAGGATGGTATATAAAATAAGGTAAGAGCTGTTTGACTCCCCCTGTACCATTAGGGGCAGGAAATGAGGAGAGAATATAGATGGAGTGAGTGTGTTTGTCAAGGAGGAGCAGGAAGGGGAAGGAGATCTGCTGATGCTGACAGTATTTCCATGATCTCCAGAGCTCCCCTGCAGCATCCTACTAATCCCACCCTACCAAGGCACCCCTTCCTCCAAATGGAGCACTTTGGGACCCTGCTGTGGTTTCTGTGCCAGAGCAGAAGGCACACACCAGTCCTGCTGTACCAAGCAGGGATCCTCCTTGCTGTGCATCTCTCCAGGACCCAACCCAGCAACTCTGACAGTTTGTCCCTAGAGACTGATCACCTCTTGCCATGCTTTAGGTACAGAACCTCCTGGCCATCCCACTTCTGCAGGGGATTGCTGGCTGCCCATCCCTCCACCTGCTCTTCATCAAACTCAGTTAATGCCATGCACAGAGCCCTGTAACCCAGGTGAACTCTGGCTCACCCTGCTACTGCTATCTGCTTACACCTCAGCTGCCTCCTCCAAATGATGGCTGCTGACCTGGTAATTTAAACCTCATCTCCCTTCACATGATTATATAATTCCTAGAAGCTGCAGTTGGCTTTGTAATGGAGCAGGTCCTCTGTGCAGATCCCAGGGCACTTTCTAGGATGCTGTGGTGATCCTCACAAATTCCCCTTCAGGTACTTCAGGGGTCATCTGATGCATCACCAGATGTCACTTGGCTTGGATGCAGAGTGCTGTGCACACCATGGGTTTTCCAAGTTCCCATACCAATAAACCACTTGCTCATTCCCCTTGCTGGCTGTTGTTCATGAGAAGCATGAAAACTGCAAGCCACAATTATAAGCAATTATAAGCTCCTGTCCCTACATAATTCCCATGAAAAGAGCATGGGAGAACTTTGAGTGGGAGGTGTCCCTGCTCATGGCAGCAGGACAAAATGATCTTTAAGGTCCCTTCCAGCCCAAGACATTCCATGAGCTTTGTGATCTTTGGGGCCAAATCCTTATGGGCACAGGAAAGTGCTGTCTCCTCCTATGCAGAATTTGAGGTGCAGGACACCTTTCCTTTTTCAGGAGGAGATGGAAGTTTGTGGAGCTGGAGGTATGCAATGGACAAGGGATTTTCCATCCCTTAGTCTCTGGAATGAGCTCTGCTGAGAGAGGCCAACTTGAACTGCTGCCTGAATGCTGCAGAAACAAACTGGCCAAGCTGGCAGCTGCTGAACCATTGGTAGTCACACTCCCAGAATGGCCATCAGCTGCCACTTTGACAGGAATCCAGCACTGTTTGGTGGCATTTACCTTAGGGGACAGATATCTCTCTGCATCAGGGAGGGCAACTTAAGCTTTCAGAACTGTGTCTATATGTTTATTGCTTTTTTTTTTTTTTTTTTGCATTCCTGAATGATTCCTGTCACAGCTCAGACTCTGACTCAACTTAATTAGCATTGGAAAGGTCATCTCACAGAAACTTAGGTAGATGAAGGACAGGAAGTCATCCACCATTTCCTTCCCTTCCTTGCTCCAGAAGGCAAGGTCTAAACATTCATATGCTTGTGCCTGGCTCTGGTCCTGTGCAGGTCCAGGAGTTAGACTTGATGGTCCTTGTGGGTCCCTTCTAACTCAGGATAGTCTGAGATTCTGAGAGATTCTGTTAGCTATGACCGTTCAATTTTACCTTTATCTGTAGCCAGCAGAGAAACCCTGCAAAACAGTGCTTCTGCTCTTTTTCTATGGTGATGAAATGTGTTTGAAAAAGGGTGGAAAAAACTGTATTAGCTGGGAATGCTGGCCCTCAGGCAGTGTGCTCCTGGACATATCAAATTCAGCCATGTGTATTTAATAGTATGTCGTTAAGATGATGTTGAGTTGGTTTCACCCTCATAAATCACACATCTCACTGCATGACCCAACTGGATTGTTCCAATTTTGTTTCAATAATATTTCATGGACTAGGCCAAGAGGCTAATTTTCATGAAGTTCATGCCTACAAGTACAGCTTTGCCTGACATTTCTAAGTCTCATCCAGCAGCTCCCGGATTCTTTACGTGATGGCAAAAGTGAGGTAACTATAATCCATTGCTATCTGTGTTTCTGCTAACAATAAAATTCATCATGGATTTACTGCCTAAAGAGCACCTGACCATCCTTCCTGTAACAAAGATGCTGTAGAAGTGTTCCACCTCATTATTCAAGGATTTTGTCCAGCGTTAAAAACTAACTTCTAGCTGGGAAAACTCACTCTTAATATCCCATCTAAACCTGCTCTCTGTCAGTGTGAAGCCATCCTCCCTTGTCCTGTCACTCCAGGCCCTTGTCAATAGTCTCTTCTACTTTCCTGTAGGCTCCCTTCAGGTGCTGGAAGGCTGCAAGTTGTGTGGATGTTGAGGGCTGCAAAAGGACAGCAGGAGAGAACCAGACATGTGATTTTGCAGGCACAGCCTCAAGCCACTGGTTTCCACACCATGACATGATAGCTAGTGAATGCAACAGTCCTCCAGGGTCCTGGCTCTGGAAAACTGGAGCTGACCCTCACTGTTTGGTCCAGCATGCCAAGGCTCACACAGCCACATTTGTCACTCCCCCTTTTCCCTAGAAACCAGGGTTTCCTAATGGTCTGAGCAACACACTGCACAGTTTCTGCCCTTTGCTCCCTACAGGGACTGGTGTTAATCTGATGGTTCTCACAGTCTCTGCTAGTGCCTGTCCTCTGCCTTGAGGATGAACTCAATGCACATTTTGAGAATTGCTCATGCAGTACAAGTTATTCCAGCAGATTCTCACATGAAAGAGGAACCACTGAGAGCAGCACAAAGCCGGTGGGAGGCAGTGCTTGGAGAAAGCCCAGGACCAGAGCAGCAGAGCCAGGAAGGAGAAAGCTGCAGACAGCCCAGAGAGCAGAGCCAGAGGCAATCTGTGTGTGGCAGCATCGTGCATCTGCAATGGAACCGTGTGATGGGTCAGTGACTGACACCTGAGACACAGCAGAGCAGTGCTTGGAAGCACAGGGCCTCTCTCCTCTGTGCTGGCTTTCCTTCACTCCTCATCTCATGATCATGGTTACATCCAGCAGCTACCAGCAGCATCTTTCCCCCAAAACCACCATTTTTGTACCTGTTTCCACCAGCACTCCCCTGGATTTCAGCAAGACTGCTGAAAGCAGAGAGAAAATCACTGGAAATGATTGCCCTTGGTGGTCTGGGGGTGCAGCTTATCCTGTGTGTAAGCACAGCCAGTTTGTACTCACAGCAATTCATGGTTCCCTGGGGCTAAACCCCCTCTCAGTGTCTGCTGAGCTGGTGCTCACCTACAGCTCAGGATCAGATGAGGTGTGGGGGTGGTGACACATGCTTGGAGGCAATTCCAGTCACACATCCAAAAGGAAATTCACAGAGGAGCCACCTGAAGCAGAGCAGTCATTGCAAATGCCACCTCTCTGCCATCATGGAGCATGTTCAAAGCATGGGGGTTTCCACAGGTCAGGGACACAGCAGCAAAAACAAGGCAAAGATAATCTGCTGGGTATTAGTGGAAGGATATGGGTAATAAAAGGTCAGTTAGTTCAGGAGAAGCCCCTTTGATGTTTCAGATCTGCCTGACATCTGAGATGTCTGCTGCCTTCCAGAGCTGGCAGCAGGAGCTACTGTTTTTCTCAGGCTCTTTTCTCAGTGCCTGTGGCAAGCAAAGCAAGGACATATTCAGCACTGCCTGGCTTGGAAATGCTGTTTTGTGGGATGAGAGAACTCCAAGTCCTTACAGGATTACTGGTAGGGAGACATGTTTTAAAAAGAAAAGGCCCAGAGTTCATTTCTATTCCTGTTCCCACGTTGCCCAGCCACCATGTCCCCTTCCTTAAGTTTGACCTAGGGCTGGCATCCAAGAACATGGATTCAAAACAGGCTTCTACTGCCCTGCCACCCTAGTTCTTCTTCCACCCCACAGCAACTACCACATTCCCAGCCTTGCTAAGGGGGTGAAATGCCAGAGGGCTTTTGCTGGAGGCTGCATGTGGCTTCAAAATGGAAGAGTGTAGGTTTAGATTGGGTATCAGGAAGGAATTCTCCCCTGTGAGGGTACTGAGGTCCTGGCACAGCTTGCCCAGAGCAGCTGTGGCTGCCCCATCCCTGGCAGTGCTCTAGGCCAGGCTGGATGGGGCTGGGAGCAAATCGGGATGATGGAAGGTGTCCCTGCCCATGGCAGGGCCTGGAATGAGACTCTTCAAGGTCCCTTCCAACCCAGGCCATTCTAGGATTCCATGATGATTCTCTGTGGATCATAACCGAGGAACAAAGGGTGCCAGCCAGCTCATGAGCTGTGTCCTTCAGATGGGAGGTCGGGAGCAGAACCTTTCCAGTCCTGCTGTTTGGACCTGTAGCACAGCTTTACTGTTGCTAAGCAAGTCAAAATTCTAGCTTCAAGAAGTCAGGGCCAGAGCTAAGCCAGCAGCCTGAAATCTGACCTGGATTTATTCTGTGAGCATGTTTTCCTGTGCTCAGGGTGTGACTGTGCTTGGCTGTGGGGATGGCACATAGATCTGATCGCACACTTAATCCTTCATTACAAAGGTCCTTGCTGCCTTCTCAGCTGGTAGGAGGGAGACTGACAGATAAAGCCCTGACATTTTGTCTGCACAGAACTGGAGACCTGGACTTCTCCAGAGAGGAAATGCTGCTGGATACTGCCAAAAAAAGGACTTTGCTGTGCTCAGGTTTCCCTGACTTAGATCTGTTTGGGGATACAGAGATGGAGCTGCTGCTACAAAATGCCTCCTACCCACAGAGCTTTTGGGAACATTTTCCTCGTGGTTCCCAAGCTCCTCTGTCTCCCCGGAGAACATTCCCACTGCAACACAAACGCATCCTCACCTCGGCCAGCTGCATCAACCCCGAACGAGCCTTTTGTACAGCAAATCCTTTTTGAGGAGCTCCGCTTGGAGCTCCGCGGGCTCGTTCCTGCAGGCAAAGCTCTCCAGGGCCGGGGCCGCATGGTGGCTCGGCCCGGCTCGGCCCGGCCCGGTTCGGCTCGGCTCGGCCCGGCCCGGCCCGGCTCGGCTCAGGTCACTCCGTGCGCAGCCCCAGCATCTGCCAAGTCATGGAGCCTTGGCTGCAGAGCGCCCCGCCGCAGCCCGGCTCCGCGGGCACTGCGCATTCCTGCCGGCAGGAACAGGCTCCGGGAGCACGGGCAGCCTCGCCGTGACCTTGCAAAGTCCGCCAGAGAGGAGAGGGGCAGAGGAGCCCGGGCTCTGTCGGAGCGGGGCACAACCTGTCACAGCATCCACTCTAAATTCCCCTCGCTGGTGGAGGACGGGAGAGGTTGCTGGATCACCTGGCCGTGTCCAGCTGTCGTCACGCCCCTGACGACTGCAGTGTAATTATAGGAAGTTGTCTCGGCCCAGCTCCAAAAGCCAAGGACTCAGGTCTGGTATCCAATCGTTTATTTCCCCCACAACTCAGGAACACGCAGCCTCTGCAACTCCAAACAGCTCTAGGTTGCTCAGACTACTGGACCAGTTCTTTAGAAATGACTTGGTTTTTAAGAAACAACTTCACCTTCTAGGATATTTCAGGTAGAAACTTCTGAGCAGAGCCACTCACTGTAAAATAATGAGCACACAATCCCAAAAAACAAGTGATGTTTTATACAACCAAAAAGGAGGGGAGGAGAAGAAGGAAACACTAATCGCGTCTGGACGCACCCACAGTGTCACTGTTGCACTGGCAATTATGCCAAGCCTGTACATTTTTTAAAAATATCAAGAAGAGGATAGGTTCTTTAATATCATGTTTTAATATCACATATCTTTAATATCACATTTCACACAATGGCTGTGAAATGTGATACACATTTCACACACCTGTAACCCACACCACTTGTGCCAATGATGCTCTCATGCTTACGTAAGACAGAGGGATGAAAATCTCTGAAGTGACAGCTGCAAGAGAAGAGATTCCTTCCCCCTTATTCCACCACAGAGGAACCTGTGTTGGAATCTGCTAAACTGGGAACAGCTTCCACTTGAGCAATGCTGCTCTTACAGGCACCAGTCAGGTCAGGGCTGATTCCTTGCTCTGAGAAGGAGACAGAAGGCTCCACATCAGCAAGCTGCACACTCCCTGCAGCTGGCAAAGGAGCAAGGAGCTCAGGGGGTCCATGACAGAGTGACAAAAGAGCTGGAGAAAGCCACCCCTGCTGTGAGCACAGACACCATTCCTGCTGCAGGAAGTTCAACACTGGGGCAGGCTTTCTAGGGACACAAGGATTAGCCGGGACAGATAAAAATGGCAGTATCAGAAAATGAAATACAAGGCATTCCTTGCAAATTTAATTCTCCTCTTAGTGATGCATGTCCTTTTCATTTGCCAGGCTGGTGCTGTCACCAAGGTCAATGCAAATGTGCTGTCAGCTGCAGGAAATTGGTGGGAAACTGAGCATTTCTGAATGTCCCCAGGATTTCTGATGGCCTCTGCAAAATCGCACTGGGCTTCGTTCTCTTGTCACAAGTCCCACTTGTACAGCTAAATCAATTTTTTTCAATTTAGGGAAGAGAAGACATCTCCATTAATCTGATCTGCCCCAACTCCCAACCAACAGAAGCTCTCCCATACTGTGCTAAGACAGAGGGTTTGCTGGAATTTTGAGAACACAATGGGGGGGCTAAGAAGGGATAAGAGCATCACTTCACTGGTTCTCCTCTCCTAAAAGCACCCCAGCAATCAAGATTATTTCTTCCCTGCAGTCCAACTCTCACCCTAAATGGCAGAGCTGGTCCAGCCAGAGCAATACCTATTCTCCACCAGTGCTGTGCCAAAAGCTGTGCAGGCAGCTGTGGAGCAAATCAAAAAGGTTCCAGAAGAGAACACTGGTAAAATATCACTTCTGAGACCCGTCAGTTCTGTGAAATGTAAGAACATTGCCATTGCATCGTCTGCCAGCACCACGGCACTGCAGAAATCCTCCTCTCTGTGGAGAATGGGTGGGCTCCACCATCTGTCTCCTGAGCACTGCAGAGAGCACAACAACTCCCTCTGCACATGCTCTGGCACGCAGCAGCAGCGAGTGATGTCCCCAGCTCTGGGGAGTGGGCAGATGCGAGCAAATAGGATTGATCAATTCATCACTGTGGTGCTTTTAGTTTTGCCTTGGTACAACTGCACTCAATTACAGAGCTAAGCTGGAGTAATACCTCAGGGAACCTGCTGCTCCTTCCCCCACCCACACACAGCTTTCACCCCATGGACAGGTGGGTTTGGGAAGCAAGCTCTTTTAAGAATGAATCACTGGCAGAGCAGACAGCTTGAGGAAAGTTTCTTTCTCAGTAAAGCCACCTCTGAAATGGACTGGGGAACCAGAGCATCAAAGACCAGTGATAACACTCGTATCTTGAGAATGATTTTTATTCTCAGAACTTATTTCATCTCCTAACAGAGGGCAGGAAGTGTCACTTGTAGTTATTGAATGGGGCAAGCATGGCAAACAACAGGATCCATGTTCCCCATCTCCCAGACAGGCTGTTCCATCGCCTCATGAACCCTGTAATTGTTTCTGAAATCCAGCATTCAGCCAGGTCAAAGGAGATGAGACTTGACCACCAGGTCATGTTCTCTCCATCAAATCCATCCCAATGTAATGTGAGTGGAGGATGTCAGAGATGTCACATCTACCAAAGCTGCCGACTTTTCTCTTAGCAACCCTGACAGTTGCCAGGAAACGATGCCTTGCTGTTACTACGGTGACACAGGGGACCAAAGCCACATGCCACACAACACCCACCTGCCAGGGAAGGGGAGAAATGCTCACCCTGGCTCTCCCATCACTTCACAGGTGAGGGAGTAAGCCTCCACTTAAGCCACAGAAATTCCAGCAGTGTAAATCAGGAGCACGGTTCCTGCCACCTCTGGTCTAGAAAGGGCTTTGGCCACCTGTCCAGGTCATCAAAGGTTTGGTATTGCACTGCTTCCTGCCAGCACCCACAGGGTCTTACTGGGGAGTGACATGGATCCTAAGGGAAGGTCTCAAAGGTGGCAGAGATATGTCAAGTGGTACAGAAACACAGAAAAGGGAAGAAAAGCCCCATTCTTTGTCTCACTGGATGACACCACTGCCTATTCTACAAGGAGCAAGAACAGGGAGAGGCTTTTTTTTTCTTTCTTTTTTGCTGTTTACTTAGCACACTTCAGATCTCAAACAGTGCCACAGAAAGCAGCAGGCCTGTGTAAGTACCAACTCCTTTTGAGTTTGAGGGCTCCAGTCTGGCTATGGAAGATGGTGAGGGCTACAGTGAAGGGCCTGGAGATGAAGACACAAAAGGACTGGCTGATGTCACTTGGTCTGTTCAGCCTGGAGCAGACTGAGGTCAGAGCTCACAGCCGTTCTGCAGCTTCCTCAGGAGGAGGAGGGGCAGGCCCTGATCTCTGCTCTGTGTGACCAGGGACAGGACCCAGGGAACGGCTGGAGCTGGGTCAGGGGAGGGTTAGGGTGGATATCAGGGCAAGTTTCTTCCCCCAGAGGGTGCTGGGGCACTGAACAGGCTCCCCAGGGAATGGTCACGGCCCCAAGGCTGCCAGAGCTCCAGGAGCGTTTGGACAGCGCTCTCAGGCACAGGGTGGGATTGCTGGGGTTTCTGCCCAGGGCCAGGAGCTGGGCTGGATGATCCTTGTGGGTCCCTTCCAACTCAGTGGATTCTATGATTCTATGACTGCAAGAGCCAAGATCCCACAGAAGCAGACACAGACACACAGCCTGCTGCAGGATCACACCGGGGATCGTCTGCCCAGCCCAGGAGCTGCAGTTTTCCACTGTGCCACCACCCCAGCACAGCAAATGGACAGGATTCCATCCCCTTGCAAAGAATGGGAAGGAGGTTTCCTGCACCTCCCCAGTCTGTTCCTGACCCTTGACACTGCAAACCTATGGTCTTATGCAGAACAGGAAGAGAATTCCAGCTCTGACTTTGCCAATGTGTTAACTCTGCCTTTTCCTGCCTCAGAAGGCACCAAGTGTCCAGATGGAGCCTTTTGGAAAAACAAACTACCTGTGTCAGCTAAGTGGGAGCCTTGACACCAACACAGATTTCTGTCCCCCCTTAATAGAAGCTGGGTTTCCTCTCCTTGCTACAGAGGAAGAAGAAAGGCCTTAGATTTTTATCTCCTGGCCTAAAATTGGCTGAGTGTACCTTGCACTCCAAGACAATGTAGGTGGAATTGAAGATGGATGGGAAGACTGACGTACTGCCTCTCCCCCATCCCCAGCCCGTGTGGAGGTAAGCCAAGAGGAGCAGGGTGTTCCAGCTGAAGGGGTGGTGCAAAGTCCTTCCCTCCTGCAGAGGGAACAGCAGGGAATATTCTGCTCTCACTCCACGCAAAACAGCACAGCTCCTCACCACATCCCACCCAGAGGGTGAGGGCAGAAGATACCAAAGTCTTTCAGAGCTGCCACTTTGCCACATATCATAGGCAAGAGGATTAGCTCAGTAAGGACAGATACTAAGCTCTGATCATCTTGTTCCAATGGTACAGATTACTGCAATATGAGCCATGGGAAAAAAAAAAAAAAGAAAAAAAAAAAGACTTGAAAAATAGCTGACAACAAATCAAGCCAAAATGTTTTTCTCAGAATGGGTAATGATAGAAAGAAAAAAAAGAAAAAAAAAAGAAATTATCACTTATCTTTTTTTCACCAGTTCAGAAGCTGATTAGAAATGTTTTATTCCAAACTCTTAACAGAAAATACAGGCAAAAGATTTTCAGAAAGATGCAAGCACAAAGGAGCCATTTGATCTCTTGGTGCCATCCCTTTGTGTTCCACAGACTCCAATTTTATCCATTCACTTCTTCATTAAACACAATGAGAGATATTGAGCTAAAGCTTCTACTTTCTGAAAGCCATCCAGTTTTGAGAACATCAAGAGGTGGTGATGCTTCCCTTGATCATGTCCTCCAGGGAATAACCACTGGATTCACAACAGGCCCTCATTTTCTGTTCTCTTACACACCAGTGACACACTCTAGATCACCTGGAGGGCACAGATATATACACCCATGCCACCCAGCCCACTCTACCAAAATTATTAGCACATTTCAGAGACAACCATCACTGGAGCCATTAATTATTTATCCAGCTCTGGAAGGTTATCAGCTCCCAGCTGAGATCATCAGAGACATTCTTCCTCCATCCTATCTGATTGAAGAGCAATGGAAATCCTGTCTGGGCTTTCCGACTGCGGGAATCGTGCCAGTTTGACCTCCCTTGGTGCTTCCAACAGCCCTGTTTGTGTAACCACAGAGCCATCCCCTGCCCTGGGGAAGTTGGCCAGAAGGCTGATGGGTAGTCTGGAATTACAGTAAATTTAGACATGAGGTATGGCTTCTGTTAGGAACTGGGAGTGCCTTCTTATGGCTGACATAAGCAGGCCTGCATGTGAGGTTTACAAAGCACAGTACTGCAGGTCATCAGGGAAATCAAGGCTGGGACTGTCAGGAGAGACTAGAAACAAAGATCCAGCTTAAAGTCGAACAGAAAGAGTTTGTTGCTTCTCCTTGGTGGGTCCCAACCCAAACAGACAAACCCAAAATTTAGCTGGAAGCTTTGAATCCCAGCCAGGGAGCAGTGGAACTGGCATTTAGATGATGATTTGAGCTTGCTCTGATACTTAAGGCAGGCTCAGTAAGGAAAAAACGTCTTAGTGAGAAAAATTCTTGAACAGATTCCCTGTGATTCACTGTGTTCCCTGCTCCATCTGTTTCCCTTAATATCCAGTGTAGCTGCAAATTAACCTCACATTTTAAGAATGAATGATGAAGGCTGTAGCCAGCATTATAGTCTGCAGTGAAAGGGCTCCATAAGGCTAAGCTAAAAGAAGTTAACACTTCTAAGTGGTGTCTTTCAGTGTAAACCCCTTCCAGCAGTACAACCCTGGAACACTAACCTGTTTCAATATGCAAGAAGCTGTGGCAACTGCTTCTGATGGGCTGCCTTTTTTGTTGTTGCTGTTGTTTTTTCTTTATTTTCCCCAACCCTTATTTCCCATTTTTGGGCTGATTCTCAAGCCAGGGCATCTCACCCTCTGGGAGGTTCTGTGAAAGCAGTGGTCATCCTTTCTGGTTTGAGTTGGCCAGTGCAAGCCAGCCTTGACATGAGCTGCAGGGAGGGAGCTGCTGAGGTGCTTTGCAGCACAGCACAGTCCTCAGGAGAGGTTTTAGCAAGGGCAGAAACAGAAACACCTTGCAGGAGGCGTTTTTAATGTCCCACTCTGCTATGTGAGAGGGAAATGCTTCCAGCACAGCCTGCCCACCCTGTCTCCTCCAGCCTGCTTTTTACCTCAAACAAGTCCAGAAACCCCCTGAACTTCCAGCTAGGATGGGAGGGAATTCTGAATTTTCCCCAAAATTCAGGAATTTTGTCCAAAAAATCTCCCGAAAAACCAAAAACCCGCACTTTTTTAGGTGGTTAAATCAAGAATAGGGCTCAGTCCTAATTTTCACAGGAAATATCCTGTCCACAATACTGTGTGTTTCTCACCAACCCAGGGCAATGGAGCACAATAGAAAAATCATATAAAGAAATAATATTGGGATCTTCATGGATTGGCAGTGAAAGGTAACAGATGGCCTGCAAGAAGGATGGAGAGGGACTTTTTACACTGGCCTGGAGTGACAGGGCAAGGGGGAATGGCTTCACACTGACAGAGAGCAGGTTTAGATGGGATATGGGGAAGGAATTCTTCCCTCTGAGGATGCTGAGGCCCTGGCACAGGTTGCCCAGAGCAGCTGTGGCTGCCCCATCCCTGGCAGTGTTCCAGGCCAGGTTGGATGGGGCTCTGAGCAAGCTGGGATAGTGGAAGATGTCCCTGCCCATGGCAGGGGGCAGAATTAGATGATCTTAAATGTCCATTCTATGGCCAAAATTGCCCTCTCCCTTTTCTATCTCCAAGTTGTATTTGGAATAAGCTGAATTTTACAAAGCAACATTCCAGCTTTGTATTATTAAGCAAAACACCGTTGTGCCATTGGATTTGCCACACAGACTCCCCCAAGCAAGTTCTTATTCTCACTGGTATCTGTGATGTGTTTAGTCACAGTGAGGTTCATCTCTCTGAACTTCAGGCATTTGATGTGACCTTCCTAACCTCCAGAGGTAATGAACAGAACCGGAGACTTCCAGGATGCACCACATCTCCATCGGAATGTGGGCAGCTCCCTACACCAGACAACTCCTGCTCCTTCTTTCTGGATATCACGGGAGTTGATCTCAACTTAGTTGATCTTACTCAGAATTATGTCTAAGCCTTTGGTGTTGATGTCTACACATAAATGAAGTAAATCCTGTTCCAGTTGCCTCTGAGACTGTAAAGGAGCAGTCCAATCAGCTTTGCACCCATGAAGTTATAATTAAATGGTTAATGTAATGCAGGCTGATATCCTTGGCTCTTTGGAGATTTAGGAATTTAAGGTTCTACTCAGGGCATTTCATATCTTCCCTGTCTAATGCCCATGTCAAGAAAAAACTCAAATTGCCAGGATCAACCACTTCATAACGATTTGTGTAGGAGAAAGGATTTCTACATATTCAGTTTAAATTAATGTAACTATTAGGCTGCTATTCCTTTATCCCAACTCTTGTCACACAATGCAATTATTATTGTTTTGGCAGCATCTTCCCTGAAACTTAAATCAACAAAGTACCCAGAGCCTGGAGCAGGGCCTGATATCTGCCTGCCATCTTGTCACAGCTGCTGGATATTGATTATCAGCTAATTACCCAATTGACATCCTCCCAGTTTTATTGTCTTGTTAAGGAGTTTATCATAGGATCTGTCAAACAATCCAAAAAGACTTCATTAGCATAGCACTAATAATTGAAGACTTCAGATGAGTAATAAAATACAAGACAAAAATTTCTTATCACTCCTTCTTCCTACTTCCCTCCTGGCATGACAAAGCACAGTAGATGATCATGATGCCTCACAGATCTGTTTCCCTTCTCCACCCAGAGACTCTATCTGATGGTATCTAATTTTGATAAGGAAAAAAATTGCTGAAAATAAGGGTGGAAATCAGAAGAGACAGCCTTGTTTACTGGTACTCTGGAAGTCAATCCTAACCAGTCTTTCTGTAGTCTTGGAATCTATCAACTACAAAGATTAACCTCCTTGCAGAACTATTGTGCAAGTACAGCTGCTTTGTCTCCTCCTAGTCCCCAGGAAGGGATGGTATCACACAAATCCTATTCAGCAATTTCAAATTAAATTTGAACCCTTCAGGTTTGGGGATGATCACCTTCCAGAGCTCCATAAGAGCATTTCACTTGTTGGAGTCAATATTCCACACAAGCAACACTCTGGTTCAGCTTTGTGGAATAACCTCAGCCAGGTGTGATTCAGTTCAATTTATAAAGGAAAAAACTTGAATCTACCCACTCAGAGCACAACAGGACATAAAATTTGAATGAGAGTCACCAAGAAATCTTTGCAAAGTTTTCCCTTTGATTTCTTTGAACAGAGCAGAATAAAATCAGCAATGCCCTCGGAGCAACCTTGAGCTAGAAGGGAGAAAAAGATTTCCAGAGCTCTCAGGGTACAAATGAAGCACCAGCAAGCTCTGATTCTCCAAAGCAAAGACAAAATCACATGACAAGCTGCTCCACACAGTGAGACAAAGGCATGAAGTCTTATCACTGAAAAGGTGATGCCAGATACAGAGTACTATGCTAATAAAAGTCAGACAACGCAGATTTCATTCTCACCCTTTGAAAAAAACTCATTTATTTTAATTACTACCCCCAAATGTGATGCAAGACATAGGTATGGCCATATAAAAACCCCCTATATATAAGCACCTAATAATTTAAGGAAGATTTAGCATATAAATACACCTTTCACTAACAAAAGGGGAAGGTTTCAAAAGCAGAGCAATTCTTTGTCCCACTCCTGAAAATGAAGCAGATTTTTCTCAGGTGAACTGTTGCTTCTTCAAAAAACTTCTGATTGGACAGTAATACACCAAGAAAAATATATCATAGTTGAACTGGTAAAACATTAAAATTTTTTATCTGTTATAGGAAAATGAACAAGAAATAAACTGTCCTTGAAGTCATCTTTACTTTTACTTTGAAGGCATTCTTGGCATCTTGCTTTGTAATTTTCTGTTTCATTTCCATCTAGTGAAGACCAAAATGGCTTTACATGCAAGTGTCAGTTCAGAATATAGGGTCTTAAATAAGGTCAGGGGACTTCCAGATTCTCAAAGGCACCTAACTCTCAACCAATTAGCTCCAGGCAATCTTTAAGCAATCTGAGAGACTTTGGAATTTAAACTTTTGGAATTTAAACCATTTTGTCTTGCACTGGATTTTATGCTCCTGGATTCTTGAAACACTTTTGAAGACCAATCCTACTGATGGAATTGATGCCTTTAAAGACTCAAAGGGCAAGAGAGCCACTGGACTTTCAGAAATGCATATTTTCTTTACTCTGTACAAGATCTGCCTGGCTGGAGACCGAGGGCAGCAGCAGTAAAGTCCTATTCCCACAGACTGGGGTAAGAACAGGAATGATTGTTAGACACAGAGATTATACAGGAACACTGGATTTGACTAAGACAAACCCTGATTCTTCCTGATGCTTTTAGTCCAAGGTATAGAGCTCTGAGCCAACCCTGAAAGGCAATGGGCAAGACCAAAGAACCTGATTGTGTCTTTTCAGGGCCTGAAGGGAGGCTGCAGGAAAAATGGAGAGACTATTTACAACAACTTACACTCCCAGCCCAGCTCCTGCAAGGCAAAGTTCTGGTGCAGGAGAATTACAGGGAGTCACAGGCTTCCAAACCAACAAGATAAGCCACAGGCAGAGCATACCTTGATTTCTTTCCCAGCTTCCAGAAGCCTTCCCTGGAAGGGAAAGAAGACTGACCCCTTCTGACCCCCTTCTACAATGTGGCTTTGAAAGCTGGATGTCAAATCCTCCCCCTTCCTGCCAAACAGAGACATTTTCAGAAGTCAAATTCAGTTTCCTGACTCTTGTATGTGTTTATCCTACTCACAGGATGATATTTAGCTCCCCATATTTCTTCCCCTCTTGCTGGCCTGTCATCCAAGGGTGTTATTAGTTCATCAAAAGAATGAAGGGCAGTCCAACCTGCCTGAAGAGAGGTGATGGAAAATAGAGTCCTTGCTAACAAGAGCAGCAGGACAAGGGTCACATATTGGTAGAGGTGATGAAAGCTCCTGCAGGTCTATTCAGTGTGGCTGTTGCTATGAGAGTGAAGAGATTTGCTGGCCCTGAAGCAGGGAGAGGACACAGATGCTGTTTTGTTCTGTATCAGTTACAGATTCTGGTCACTTGTGTAAGTTAATACTCTCCCAACTTCTTTTAGGCTCATTACAGTTCTTCTTCTGTTACAGCTTGGCAGCACAGTTCTGCCTCTCTTTCCACAGAGAGAACACGCTGCCTTCTGCCCCTAACAGGCACATGGGGGCAAAGGGCAGATTTTAATCTCTGAATCTGCACTGGTGGTTCTAACTCAGGTTGTTATCTGTGTGGAGGAGAAAGACAACACTCTCAGGAGTGCTCTCCCACTCAGAGCCAGTCTAAGGCTCTGTTTGTGCTGATGAGAAAATATCTTTGCACTACTGTTCTCATCAGGATCATGCTGGGCCATCTCCAGCCATTTTCTGCTGAAAACAATTATGTGTAAATAGGGAAGGAAGTAAGGACTTGATTCTCTCTACCCAGGTGAAATAAGAAGATGATAACTGTATAAAACAGGCAAGTTCCTGGTGCTGTTGACTCTCTTTTGACAGTTTGCTCCTACCACAATTAGACTTTGGCCGTTGTTTTTCAGGGCGACAGCACCAGAATCATTGCCCAGAGCATTGCTTCAGAAATTAATTCTATCTCAGGGATGATGACAGGTTTTGAGACAGCCAAGCAAACAACATGCTGAAGTACTGCCCATACTTCACAACTCACATGTTGTGCTGTGCTGTGAGTGCCAACATTTAATCAGTTGTGATGAAGGGGAAATGGTAGAAGCACATGTTCTGCCTCCCTGTTCAGCTCCTGAAGCACTCAAGGGCTACACCCAGAGCTCCAGTACAGGACAGAAACCAGCACTCTAAGGGCATATGGAAGGTGAGGGCCTCTGCTTCTTTATCCACTCAAGAACCCTTTCACTTCCAAGAGAATATTAAATGAAGAAGGAATTTGTAAACAAGAACATGCAAAGGCCAAGCCAGGTGCATAGGAGAGAGAGAGGCACTGAGAAAGAACAAAAGCCACTCATTGATGGGACCACCAAGGATCATCAGGCCCAACTTTGGAGAGGAATTTGTAACTGTTAAGAAGGAGGAAACAAGAGGAACAGGACAACTGAGGATATTTGAGGTGGGCCTGAGAGACTGAATAACATTTAGTGGGTCAGGGCAAAACAAGAGGGAAGGAAAAAATAGGACATGAAAGGGTATAAAGAAGGGTCAGTCAAATGTAACCCCTCACTGATCAATGTATTTGGCTGAACAAGCCTGCATCCAGTCACTACAGTCCATCCTATATTTTTATTAAAGCCACTTAAAATGGTCTTTTAAAGTATTTTAAAGCCTTGTGCTGTCTTTCTGTACAATTTCACAGTCTGTCCCACGTGTGGGAATGCTCTAAGGACAAAGTACCAGCTACTGGGGACAGGAACAGACACAAACCAAATAGAAAGCATTTTGGAAAGGTTAAGCAGGGTGAAATGTCTCTTTGTTTTCTAATCACAAACCTACTTTTTCACAAGTCAAATTTCCCCTCAATTTTTTTTTTTTTTTTCAAATGCTCTCATGTGACAATTGCTGAAACAACTCTCAACAAATTTAGGTGCTTAAATACAAAATGTTTCAAGTTGTAAAGACCATATTTAAGGAGAAAACAGATAATCTTTTGGGTCAACCCTAGGCAGCAAGTGCTGTTTTCTATAAGATGGTATGTATATATTCTATAGATATAAGTACAGACACACTAATGTAGCATTTAAAAAAACACAAACAAAACAGAAAATGGTAGTAAAGGTAATATCACATTCTAAATTTTTTCAGAGTCCCTATTATAAGGCAAATCATCTCTCCTGTGCACCAGTGGGAAAGGCAACAAGTTTCTCCTATGAACACATTACAGCAGGAATGGTTTAGCAGCAGACTCTCTGTTCCTGGGTCTCTGTTGAGAGATTCCTGATTTGAACATCTTTCAGTCAAGGAAGAGAAAAAATATCCCTCCACAGATATGGATTTATCAAGGCATAATCCCTAATAAATAATAATAATAAATAAGCCTTGATTTCACAAGGGAAGCAGATAAGGAAGCAGTGCCCAAAAAGGGTTTGAACAGAGAAGCTTGAATAGATTCCCCAATTCCCTTTTATATTGTGCATTTCTGGCCAGAGAAACAGGTACAGGAGCTCCTGAAAACTGAAGTCCCTAAGGTTTTCTCATCACCATATAACTCCACCCCAGCCTTATTTTGTACTTTTTTCATGAAGCCAATCCTTTAGCTTCTCTAAAATTTGTTGCCATAATTTTCTGTTCTGAGATCTTGTGGAGACAGGAAACCTTCAGTGGCAATAATACACTAATGCCAGCATCAATCAGCAACCACATTAGACAACAAAACCTCTTCCAATATGTCAATACAATAAACAGTGATCAAATTCCACTCAGTGCAGGCCATGAAGCCTTGCCTGTACTTCCTCATGATTTTTACATGACATGCTTAAATTTACGGGAACTGTCCTGCCCTGTTTCTAAAGAAAGGAGTCAAAGATCTGTGGGTATTCAACTAAATAAGCAGGAGAGACAATTCCCTCTCTTCCCAGGGACAAATGCACAGCCATATCATCTACAAAATGGGTAAATGCAATTTCTGGGTTGTTTGAATTTTACCCCAAATCCAGCAGCAGGCAGGCTCAGTTGCGGTGGAACAATGCTTATTCCTTGCTGTGACCAAGATCTCTGAGATTCATTTCAGACATGGCTGAAATGGACTTTTTTGGAGGGAAAAAAAAAAGCTGCTTATGAGTGAAAAAGCACATTCTAGGAGCTGCACACCCAGTGCTCCCTGCAAGTTCTGCAGTGCACAGCACGAGCCAGGCCACCACAACTTCTGGAGCTACACGTGCCTTTCAGGAGCCTCTCTTGCTCTGTCCTTCAGAAATCCAGCATTCCCTGAATCCTGGGGAGGGAGAAGGTTGAACCTCATGATGGAACAGTATGTAATTTTGGCTGCTTAAATACAAATCTCATTTATTATGAAGACAGCTTTTCCACAGAGATAACGGCTGTGCTGAAACTATTACAAAACCTGACATTCATTTCCTTCAGGAATCTTTACCAATGGCCCAAGTATCCTATTGGAATCTGACCTAAACAGATGCCAGTGGCTCTATGATAAGTCACTAACATTTTCCCAGCCTGGTTTTTTTTTTTTTTTTAAATCTGTTTACCAGCATATTCCACAATTCCAGTTTCCTCAAGTGACATGAAGAAGTTTCTCTAGGATGCCATCAACATTCCCTAGTCTGCAGAGCCCAGGAACTGCACTAGTAGCATATTTCTTGCATTAAAGAAAAAAGAGAGCTCAGAAAGCTAAATTATCTAAAGCTATCTCCACAGATTCAGCACAGCATTTTTTATTTCAGAAGTAAATACTCTAAAATCCAATTTCATCTCCCACCAAGATTTCTATGCAATATTAATATTCATAACAGATTTTCCTAATATTGCTTCCAGTTCTTATCTTCCCTACCACTGCACTTTTTCTTTATAGAGTTATTGCTTATAGTGAAGAAACTTCTGCCACATAGGGCCTAAAAAAATAATGTTTTGATTCCCAAAGGCCTTTTGGTAATATGGTAATGCAAACAATAAAGGAAAATTTCCCTGTGGAGCTTTGCAATACAGTATTACCTACCTACCCCAAGAACTTACACCATAACTCTCTTTTTCCTAATGCTGGGATTCAGGAGAAAACACAGAAATTATGGAATTTAAACCAAAAAGACAGATGATGCAGACATTTGTTATGCAACCCTTCTATATGTTTGTTACACCTTCTCATCCTACTTTTTTTCTTCCCAGCTTAACTCATTTGCTTTAAATTCTTCCTTCTGCTGGATTCTATAGTGCAAATCTTGATTATTTTTAGAACAAACCATGCTCAGTTCTAAACCCTTTTAAAAACAAGGATTTCTGTCCTGCAAGACCTTGTGGGACCCATCTCCACTGTCTGCAGTCTGCAGGACAACTCACTTCACTTCCACTTCACTTCCATTTCATTTCCACTTCCAACATTCCAATTCTGTGTTACTGCAGCATTTTTTGTGGGATCACTCAGAATTTCCTGCTCCACTGATGCCTCAGATTTTAGCTTTTATATTTTTCAGATTCTGTGCTGCTTTAGTGTGTGGGTCTGGGCTTCATATAAGAGGATAGTAAGCTCTCTTCACAGAATAGGTAGACAAAGCAATTCCTTCTCTAGCTGGGGACCCAAGGACAGCCAATCTAGACCTCAGGCCCAAGAGCATAAACAATGGTGGACTGAAGAGAGAAAAACAAAAAAGATGGGACTTCATGGGCTAGAGTTGTAATTATATGATAAGCTTCAATATGCAAATGGACCAAAACTTATAAAAGTGAGAGACCCCGTGACCAATCGTCCATTTTGTGACCATTTTGGTTCACCTGGGGTGTAGCCCTGTCTGGGCTCTTGTCCTGCCCAAGGTGGATCCATTGAGGCCTTCTAATAAATACCTACTTTATTCTTCAACTCCATCTAGCCTCTGTTCGAGGTCAGCATCACCACCACCACGCACGCAGCTCTGCAGTGCTTGCACATTCCTTGAGCATTCCCGTTGTACTTCCCGGCATCTCCCAGTCACTCCCCAGCAATGCCCCAGCCCACCTCCTCTGGAGCCAATAAAACACTCCCTGCCAGGCACTGAGCTCCTTCATCTTGCCAGAGAATGTGGGAAAGAGGGCAGGATCAGTGTAGGAACTAAAATGGAACTGAGCACTGAAAAAGCCAATGTCACATTGCAAAAACTGACTCTCTCCAAACATAATTTCTGCTGTGTATGTAAAAGGTATTAAATATGTGAAAGACCTTGATCTTAGCCCCCATCAAGGGGCAGGAGTCCCAATCCAACAGAGCTATACTGAACTCTGAGGTTTCTACACTGAAATTCCTCTCAGTTCCTTCTCCAGGAGATGATGTCAGTGCTGTAGGACAGGTGGATTGCATGCAAAGGCTACAGGCCAGGGTTTGCTCATCCTCTGATTTTGTCTCAGCATTCTGCACTGAAACAATGTCAGCTGGCTCAGGGCTTGCAGGTGCCACGGGGGGCAGGCAGACGAGCCCAAGTCACCTTAAGTCACCCACCCTCCTCCCAAAATCCTGAGCTTTATGCTGAATTGGAAATAAAACCAGCTCACAGAATCTGGATAGGTCAGGTTAGAAGGGACCACAGTGGTTGGTTTGGTTGGTTTTTAAACAGCTAATTCAGAAGGTCTCTAAAGCTTATGATAAGGATATCCTGATAGTTACTGGATAAATTTTGTTTACAGCAATGTTACTGTCTGGACTAGAATTGGACTCCTGTGCATTTCTACCTCTACTTTTAGCAATGTTTTTGGATTTTCTTAAGAAGGACTCTGCTGTTTTGGACTGGAAATGTAGGAGTCCATAATCTTTAAGGAAGAAGGATACATGAATTATAGCAGGACTCACAAAAGTTCAGTGACACAAAAATGGGGAGGAAGGGGGTGCGGGTGGAGCACCGACACGCTTCTAAAGGCTCGGAGAAACCACAGTACACTTTTCCTGTTAATGACTTGTCCATGGTATTCAGAGCATAAATGCTGTTTTCCTGTTAATATCACTTGTCCATGGCATTTAGAGCACGAATGGGATCTAAAGAGCAGCCAATAGCTGTTTTCTAAGCACTGCTAGAATCACTTATATTCATGGCGCAAAACAGAAAAACTCCAGAAAAACTGGAGCAAAACCAGTGGAAGGACATTCATCACTCTATAGGCAAATTTAACATATGCCTATTCTAAACCCTGAGACAGTACCTGGGTGCCTGGCCTGCCCTTCCAGAGATCTGGAATTTGATGCTGCCCTTTAAGTTGACAGGACTCCTGTGATTTTCAGGTTCAGGATACCAGAGTGATGCCACCAGGGTGCTTTTAGTTCAGGATACTGAGAACTGTATGGCATCCTCCTCCCTCTTGCCATTTTCCAGTCCTTCCCATTTCAGAGGGAAGCTTTGATCCAAAAAGGATCACAGGCAAAAGGCTGGTGAAATATCAGATGGAAGAAGGCCAGGGCAATTAGACACAATCCCTCTTTGTAACTCACAATGTTTTCTCTAAGTAAATTATTGCTAATTTGATATACCAGGAAACACAGCTGATGCTTTTGAAGAAAAAAAAAAAAACCCTCTGTTCATGAAGACACAGCACTACAGGCCACAGAAAGACTAAGCCATGCTTAAGGACCAGCAATGTCAATGGATTATTGGTACAGCTGAATTTGCCCCAGGAGCACATCTTCCTTGAAAGGTGCACAAGCCAAGTAGGCATCACAAGTGATGTGAATGGACAGACAGAGAAAGTAGCAGAGAAGGAAATTTCTGTTTAAAGACTAAGATAAATGAGTGATATCATTGTTAGAAGCACATTTTCTTAAGGTCACCCATCAAAAAATTATGAAGAAATAGAAGTCATGTCACTAGCATAGACAAATATCACAGAACAGGTAAATTTGGAAGGGATCACAGTGAGTCATCTGGTCCCACCTCTGTGCTCAAGCAGGGCAAAAATATACAGCTTAGACAGCAAGAACAAGAGAAGCTTGAACTAAGACCATGTCTCAAACAGTGCTTCAAACCTTTTAAATGTTGCTTTTAAGACTGTGCTTTTGGGCATGAACCTCGGAGCTTTAAAAAAAAAAAAAAAATATGCACACACACACACACACACACACACACACACTTCCAGTATTGGGATAACTCACAAAACCCAGCATTCCACTTAATTGGAGTTTGTGGAAGATCATTTTTGAAGAGGCAGCTTGTGTCCCCTCACTACAGACCAAATGTTCCACTCTTTCCTCATCCAAGTTTGATATAGAGATGAATTCATCTTCCTTACTCCCTGTTGTGTGGAACAGGTTGTTCACTAAGTGGAGAAGCCTTCTGGAGTCTTTATTAGGGGAAGAAAAAAAGGGACAGAAGCTGACAATTAATAACAGTAAACTCCTGGAGTGACAATGACTGTGGCTTGTCCTCAGAGTTATTACTTTCACACCCCCTATTCAGATCTAAAATTCATGCTTTTCTGTTTGTGAGCTTTCCATCTGTTGCAAAGACAACAAGAAGGAATATTCCACATGCATTTCTCCCACCATGGAAGAGGCATGAGAGGAGCTGATATTCCTGTATTGCTGTGCAGCAGCATCCAAAGGCTTCTCTTGGGATCAAGATTTGCTGGGCTGGGCTCTCTGTCAGCACAGAGGACTTCAAGACCATGCTGTTTACATCTTTAGGCAAAAGCAAGTGCAAATGTCTGTGACAAACACTCCTGAACTTAAAATGTAAGCATTAAGATCCTTAAGACTTCAGAGTGATGCAGAAGTGGGGACAACTGAACAGAAAGAGACTCTTGGACACTTTCTCAGATAAAACATTCCAACCAACCATCTGTACCTCTCCTTCCACACTTGTTTCCTACCTCTGTGCATCAGTGGGGGACAGCAGCATTCCTTGCTAGGTAAAAAAGCCCCTTTTAGTTATTCCATAACACAGCACCCTCCTTTTCCTTAAGGCAGAGAGGGCAGAAAAAAACCAAAAACCAACCAACCAAAAAACCAAAAAAAAAAAACCCCAAAAAACCAAAAAAACCCAAAGAAAAACCCAACAAACACAAACAAACTACTCAAGCAGCTTCACAGCCGTTATTGACACACCTTGAGCAGAGTGAGCTTAGAGGATAAACATTAAGTTTATTTTCACTGATGACATAAGAAGGAAAACCCTAAACAGTCCAATAGGGAAAACAGTGGAAACCCAATGATGCAAATATGTGGGAAGTACACGAGCCACAGAGCCTGGGAATCTGCTCAGCTTCCCCTGCAGAGCTGCCTCCAGCCCTGGGATCCCAGCACAGGAAGGACAGGGAGCTGCTGGAGCCAGGCTAGAGCAGGGACACCAAGGGGATCAGAGGGATGGAGCAGCTCTGCTGGGAGCAAAGGCTGAGGGAAGTGGGATTGTTCAGCCTGGAGGAGAGAAGGCTTTGGGGTGACCTCATTGTGGCCTTGCAGTGCCTGAAGGGAGCCCTCAGGAAAGATGGAGAGAGACTCTGGACAAGGGCCTGGAGTGACAGGACAAGGGGGAATGGCCTCACACTGACAGATAGGGGGTTTAGATTGGATATTGGGAAGAAATTGTTCCCTGTGAAGGTGCTGAGGCCCTGGCACAGGGTGCCCAGAGCAGCTGTGGCTGCCCCATCCCATGGCAGGGGGGCTGGAACTGGATGGTCATTAAGGTCCCTTCCAACCCAGGCCATTTTGTGATTCCGTGAATGTTGAAGAAATCATGACTTTCTGTAGGAGCACAGAAAATATTGGGGAAGTGGGTACCTGCATCCATGTGTTGTGCATGCTTTAGGAGATATGGACTGACTGCACATAAATCTACTTGCTGTGAACTCATTTTACATCACCAGAAAACCCAGCAGGTTTTGTTTGTCACATACAGGGGTGTCCTTCTGGTTGCCCACTCACATCCAGCTCTTACACAACAAGAACTTCAGATTGACCTGCATGGCTGTGATGGTGCACATGGACTACACTTCCCCAAACACATGTTCTCAATGCCCTCCCAATCCTTTGTTAGGAGATTAGTGCCACCAATTATTTAATGTCTTCATCTGTGTGAGGCCACCTCACACACAGAAGGCACCAGCAGAATTTGGTGATTACCAGGCTCGGTGCTCCAAAGGGCAAGAAAAAAATTACCCTGCAGAGGGTTGGAAAGCCAAATTGCTCATTCATAGGCAGCAGAACAACCCCTTCCATCCAACTGCTCAAAGATACAACCCCTCCACTCCATAGACAAGCTAGCCCACATCTACACTCACACATTCATTCCTCCTCAGGCACAGTGGCACACAGATATATTTTGCTCCTGTGGGTGCTTGTTACTACTAAGTTGCAAAGCATTAGTGGACCTTCCTCCCACCTCCCTATCTTTGACAAAAATACTCTTTTTTTTTTTTTTTTTTTTTTTTGAAAGAAGTGCTCTTTTCCACCTCAATCTGGTGTATTTGTAATAAAGCATGTAGCTCAGTCTTCTTATTTTTTAACTTGATAGACTCATTTCCATGGAGATCTCTGGAAGGCCAGAGAACAGAACCATCACACTCCCCCCTTCTGCCATCCTCACTTGAGTCTACAGTGCTTTTTTCCACATTTTCTTTTCATCCTCTCTCTTGTTGCACTTGTGCTTGACTAGAAACTCATGTTTACCACTACAGCACTCCTGACTCATGCGAAATGTGAGATCCAACATTAACACAATTCATGAGAAGGGAATTAGAGAACAGAGAAAACGATGTCACCCTCTCCATCTCACCACCCACTCTATCCCAGGTCCTTCTGTGGCCCCAGCTGAAGCAGTAACTGAGCACTTCAGTGCCCATCATTTGGTGGATCTATCCCTAAAAAACCCCATACAGCAATGCATTCATTTATTTAAGTTAGCAATGAACCATCAAGCATGAGCCAAACAGAACTCTGGTATTTATACAGAGACCAAAAAAATGAAAAATATACCTAAAACCTGAAAGATGATTCTGAAATACCACTGCATCAACTGAATCACAGGCTCTTCTGCAGATGTTTCAAATATGCTCTAGAGCTTCCCAGGTGCTTCATGGATCATCTGGGCCTGTTCAAAGGCACTGGCATTCCTCACAAGGCTGAAAATCTGCATCAGACCTGTACCTAATCTCTCACAGACTTTTGAAACTGGGGTTTGGATTTACCCTGGTTGTCTCCAGTGATTTATGGACTCACTGAACTACTCAGCCAGTGATCTGAACTCCCATTACAGTCACTGAGGTCAAACTGGTATTTCTGCAGCACGATCCACTTACTGTCTGGTCAGCATTTAAGGCTGTCCATGAATCACACACAGCTATTCCTTTTCTTCTCAACTGACTGTGAAAAACCAGAGTGAGCCAAATGCAGTGCTCATAGTCTAGGAAGGAGATCATCCCTTGCTCTGAGCAACCTGGTCCAGTGGGAGGAGTCCCTGGTCATGGCAGGGGCACTGGCACAAGATGATGTTTCAGGTCCCTTCAAAACCAGGCCATTCCATGATTCTATTGTTAAGTAATGTTAATTGCTGTAATAGTTGATTGCTAATTTGTAGCCTGGCTCCACATTACCATTCACAGGGCACATAAAAATGGGACCCTCAAAACACAAGTAGTACAAAGAGGGGATACAAAAATTACTTCAGAGACTCTTTGAGAGAAATATAAACAAGATTGATTCTTTCTCTGTCATTTATTTTCTCAACAACAGAATCAATGTGACTCTGCTGCCCTGGCCAACTCAGATCCTCAGGTATTGTATATTAGCTAGATAAATACAAATATATACAGAAATAACTTCCTACCCACATGGCAGCTCTGACTGCTTCTGTAACTATGATTTTTTTTTTTTTTTTGGCAGACTTCAAGAAGGCAATGAAT
>VZRH01006343.1:82323-106707 GCA_013397555.1 Urocynchramus pylzowi
ACACAATTGTAAATATCTAATAGGTAGTTCAGAGTATAAAAGATAGCACCAGCCCCGTGGGAGGCAGTGCCCCTTGGACTGACCTGCTAGCCAGAGCTCGGCGGGGCAGACAGAAAATATTTTAGATAAGAGACAATAAACATCACTGAGAACACGAGCAGAAGACTCCTGACTCCTTCTTGGACAGCTGGGTTGGGAAAAGCGGCTTCCACCAACATCTGGGGTCATCTCCACCAGAGAAGATCCCGACACCCTGTCTGTATTTTGATATAAGTTAACAAGCACAAAGTTGTCCACACCCCATTTCTAGGAGTACTCCTGTGCTCCAAACAGCCAAAGCTACTGACAGCACACATCTAAAATCCACCCAGAGGAGCAAAACACAAGATTAGGCACAAGCATGCCTGCAACACAAGTCAGACTGAGGCTGGTGCCTCCAGCCAGAGCTGACAGGGAGCTGTCAGTCTGTATCAGGTGTGGTGTGGTGATCAGGTTAATGAAGTCCCCTTAGTGCTCTCAGGATCACGACACCAAGAGCAGGAGGGAGCAGAGCTGCAAGTTGTAAATGAAGACACAGAGAATTACCACACAGGTGGGCAAAATTCCTGCCTCGTGCTCACACCCCCCAGCCTCCAGAGGGCTGGGAGCCATGGACTACAAACCCTGGGCTGCAGCAGTTGGCACAAGCCAAGGCACAGCCTCTCTCCCCAGCATGACTGGATGATGCACAGCCCTGAAGTCCTCAGCATTCCCCTGTCCTTGGCAGATCCCACAGTGTGACCTTTCTCCTGCTTCATTCCCAGCACAGGAAGGACAGGAAAGGGGATTTCTGAGCTCCAGCCTGCAGCTCTCAGAACAAACTGTGATGCCTTGTTCTCTCCCCTGTCCCTATTTACTCATGTAGCACCTATTCTTAACACAGGAGTGCTGGAATTGAGGGAGTTTGCACTGGAATAATTTTCTTCACAGGAGCTAATCCAGGGCTATGTCTCAGATTTTTGCTGGAAACAGTGTGGATAACCCTGGGATGTTTTAGTTCTTGCTGAGCAGGGCTTGCACAGAGCAAAGTTCTTCTCTGCTTCTCACCAGTCAGGGAGCTGGGGGGTGCACCAGGAGTTGGGAGGGGACACAGCAGGGACAGCTGATCCCCATTGACCAAAGGGACTTCTCATACCACAGCACACGTGAGGAGGAGGAGGAGGAGGAGGAGGAAGTGGGATGTAGGCAGTAATGGTGTTTGTTTTCCCAAGTCAGTGTTACAAGTGATGGAGCCCTGCTTTCCTGCCAAGACCTGAGCCATGGGCAGGGGTGAAAGAATTCCATGTTTTGCTTTGCTTTCAGCCCACGAGTTTTCTCACTTTCACCTTCTGATTCTCTCCCCCATCTCTCGCTGCAGGGCAGTGAGTGGCTGTGTGGGGCTCAGCTGCCAGCTGAGGCTAAACCATGACAAAAGCTCATCTAGACCAACCTCCTGCTCAGGGAAGCACCACCATCAATGCTAGACCAGGTCACCTGCAGCTTCATCCAGGAAAATCGTGGGCATTTCAAAGGCTGGAGTTGCCCAACAGCTCTCCAGATGACTCATTTCACTGCTAAGCTACCCACATGGTGACTTTTATTTTTTTTCTCATGTTCATTCTGAACCTCAGTAATCTCACTGGAGACCTCACATGGGGATTTCTCTCCAATTTAATGTCTTTCCCCTTTCAGATAACTCCCAGCCTTATCCACTGAACTCCCACACCGACACATGCTGCCTTGCCCTTTCAAAGGTTTATATAGGACATACAGCTGTAAAGCTCCTGTTAAATATGACCTAATTTAGTTCCAAGTTTAGCATTACCAGGACATTTTCAGGGATGGGAATTTCACGGGCTTGTGGCAGTGCAGCCGTGTGATTTTATGAAACAGCATTCAAGTGCAACATTTTCATAAGGCACTCCAGAGGAGGATATTTACAGGGGATCACTGTTTTCCAGGGTTTCTAGGGTCCCAAAAGTTACTGAGAACTATTTGGCTGTTTCACAGAGCCAAATGATTCTGTTTCAGGCCTGCCTGCATCACAGAATGCCCATGGAGCTGTCAGACACCTCGAGAATAATTTCAAAAGCATCACAGAGAGACCATGAAAAAGGTCAAGAGATCTGAGTCCCAGGAGCACCAAGTACAATGCCAGCCCTTCCAAGTATGAAAGAAGCAAGCTGGGCAAATCCTGCCTCTGCATTCTCAATAGAAGACAAAAAATCAAAGGCAGCCTGCAAACTGAGAGGCTCTAACTGCCCTTGGTCACACTGTGCAGCTCCCTTTGAAGCCAGCAGGACCACAGGGGTAAACACTTCTGAGATGGTGCAGTGGTTCTTGGAGCATTGCTTTGCTTTGGAGGGAAAAAAAGCCCCAAACCCTAAAATCCATGTTGCACTGTGCATTCTGAGAGAAGAACAAAATGAATGGGCATCAGGAGGCAGGAGATGCAGTGCAGGTGATGCTCAGCACAGCCCTTAACAGCTCTATGAAAATGACGCTTGTAATATAATTTGGACATAATAAATGGAATTGTATCAGAGAGCACCAAGGCCTTGGAGGTGATAAGAGCTCCTTAATCACATCTGTGTAAATACCTGGAGGGAAGCAAGGGAAATCAGAATGGAAAGGAGCAGCCTGGAAAACCCAGAGAGCAATGACAAAATCAGATTCGTCACTGACCAGGACATCAACACTGAAGGAGAGCCACACTTTTCAGAGCAATCTGGCAAAATAGACAATGAAAAACTGGATGAACCCAGTTACCTGACATGGCCAAGCTGCCTAAATCCTCTGCAGGGTTTCTCTGCGTGGGGAAATGAGAGAGTGGGCAGAGAGCCCCAGTTTGCCAGGGAGCTACAGAAAGAGATTTACAGCCACATCACAAATGAAGTGCCCAGAAGTCAATGAACTAATTTAAGCTACAGTTCCTCTGCAGACATAAGGTCCATGTCTACACAGTGCCTGAAATAGCACACATTATGGATTCTCCAGCTGGCCCCATGTAGAGAAACTGCACAGGGAGAGAGAGAGAGACCATGCCTCAAATTATTGCACTGATTTCTGGGATCATCTCTATTGCAAGCGTAGAAGGAACGTGGAACAATTCCATTCAAGGGTGAAAAAAAGGACTTCAAGGGCTCTGTTTATGAAGAAATTATTTCTGCCCTAATTTTACTTCCCCTTCTGCTTTCAGAGGTCTGCCCTGTCTCTCCTAAACAAAATGTTGCATCGAGTTGAGGTAAAAAAAGCCAAGGGGAGTGACAGACATATGCCATGCACTTGGGAAGAACCAAGGAGAAGAGTGGGGAATTAACTGTCACTACAGGGAAAAGTCACAGGAAAAAGAAAATGCAGGCTGTCACATTTTCCAGTGATTAAACCCTTTCTGAAGATGTTTGAATGGCAACAAGGATTGCTGGGGATTTTTGCCTCTCACATAAAACTCGCAGCTCAAAGGTCCCATGCTCAAAGGACTGGATTTGTATCTTTCAGATGTATTAATCAAGAGTTACTCTGAGATAAGATTAAAATGCTCTCTGGAATGGGCAAGAAGGAGTTCATTGAGCAGGGAATATTTTTAGGCCTAATCACTGTGCTGATAGGATTCCCATTACTAGAAACTTAAGGTTACAATCCATGTAAGCCCTGAAAAGGATCAAAATATTAATCATTTTGTCTGGCTGAAAATTATCCATCAAAGCCTTGTTCAGCCAAAAAAAAATGGGATAAAATTGAGTTATCTTGTCTATAAAACATTGATGTTCAGAGAGTCTGTAAAGACACTGGAATTTCTGTTGACCCCCCAGTGAGTTCTGTTCTCTCTACTTGACAAGTTCTACTCTCTCCCCCACAGCAAGCAGAGAAAGATGTAGCTGAACTGGAGCTGTGGGAGGTGGTACCCTCTGGAAAAATTCAGTCTGTGCTGCAGCAGCTCTACACAACCCCCTTTTTGTCATGAAAACAGTCTGTTTCACAGGTAATGATTTGATAAATCAGGGAGCTCACTAGAATGAAGCCTGCCAAGTGTGTGAACAGGTTTTTCAGTTCCCTTTCACCCTCCAAAACCAAAAAGGTATTTGTCCATGGACTAGAAGACAAAATAGTTTTTTGTTAGGGGATTTTTTTTCTTCTCTTTGGACAGCCAAATGTTTTCTTCTGCCAACAAGAGAACTCTTGGATGTGTTGCTGAAAAATTATGAGAACAGAGAAAGCTTCTACTTCAAATAACGTTTTTGCATGTTTGAAAAATCTTTTCAGCTAGTTTTTTTCTAGCTGAGAGATTTTTATATTGTTGAAAGTAACTAAAATGAGGAAAGTTCCTCTCTTCTACTTCATCTGATGGTTCGTGAAAACATCACTATTTCCAGAATATTGATGGAATATCCTTCAGGCCAAAGTTTCACATCTCTTCCATCTGACAAGCAGGGAAGTGAGCTCTGTTCTGTAACACACCTGCTTTGTATGGCTCCAGACCTCTTTCTTTTCCCTGACTCTTGCTCACCCCAAAACTTCTACAAGTGAACAAAACCCAACACTGAAGGAAATCAGACTTCAGGTCAGAAGGTTCCCTAAACCAGAAGAATCTAAGCATCCTCTTTTTTCCCCTGATTCTGCAGAAACTGGTAGTGCCAGATGAGGACCCCCAGCCTAAAACTTTGTCCATGTTCTTTTTCATAGACAATGATTGACTGGAATGGGGATATGAGTGATTTTTAACACTGCGTTCCAGCACAGAGTTTGTCCTTTGTGCCTGGATTGTTACAGTGGCAGCATCTGTTTCATGCTGCCATTAAATCACAGTGATGTTTCCACTCTCTCCTCAGGCTATGATGAATATAATTTTCCAATGTTTGCCTGAATCCCACACAGCACTAATCAGCAATTATCAAAAGCAGCAAACACAAATAATTAAGATATTTCCACGGCATGCAGGCACAGTCTTCTCTGGGATGTGTGCCTCACACTGTCATGCCAAAAAATGTTATCTGTACCACCCAGGGGAAAATCTGAGGGAAAGGGCAGCCTCATCTCCATGTCTTGACCCCAACTCAAGCAAAACAGTGTGGATGAGGCATCCAAGGGTTTTTCTGTTTTCAGAGGAAAAAGGGCCTTAAAAGTGACACCCTCCATTCCATAATCATCCTTGTAAACGTGGGGAAGCCCAACCAGGGGATGTAACAGCATCAGGTACCTTTAGTGGCTGACATCATTATAGGTGTTATGGCAGATCAACCAGTGCCCTTCATCCCCTCACTCCCAATTTCTCCCAAATACAGCCCAAACCCAAGAGATTTCAGTCTCCCCTGTATTGATTCTCAGTCACATCTCCCTCTCTGCTCCAGTCTGGGTTCCTCAGCCAGCCTCCATTTCTGTAATGCACTGCAGCCAGGGGCTCCTATCAAACTTTGATGGGGGGATTTATTTTTGCTAATGTGTAATATTTCCTCCCACTACAATCAGAGGGATACTAAATAAGCACATTTACATTTTCAAGTGTCCTTATCTCAAATTCCCAGGAATAATCAGTGGATCTGTGTGAGCATGCTGAATGGGTGGGAATGCCTGCTGAAAACAGCTCACACACCCAGCTCCCCTCTCTTCTCTCCAGCTTATTTTTGCTGCTGAAATCACCCTTCCAATTTGGAGCTGCTGTAAAGTGGTAGAGCTTAGAGGAAATCAGTGGACCTACAGCAGTTCCCATGGCCCAAGATCTCTTAATCATACCCTATTATAAACCAAGAAGGTTTGATTTGACCACTGGTCTACCAAAAGTCCAGACCTGAGAACTTCTCTTCCCAGAATCTTATTGAAATCTCTGCTTTAATCTTTATGTGTGTAAATCTGCACAGAACTGTCTCCATTCAAGTGAATTGAATCAGCAGCCGCTCAAACAGGTGTCCTCCATGTGAATAATTCCTTAAGGGACAAGCAACATGAAAGATTTTGCTTCCAGGTTCTGAATTTTGGTACTTGCCTTGACCAAGGCCTTTTAACCGGAGAGAGAGAGAGAAAGAGCAAGAAAGAGAGAAAGAGCGAGAAAGNAGAGAGAAAGAAAGAGAGAAAGAAAGAGAGAAAGAAAGAGAGAAAGAAAGAGAGAAAGAAAGAGAGAAAGAAAGAGAGAAAGAAAGAGAGAAAGAAAGAGAGAAAGAAAGAGAGAAAGAAAGAGAGAAAGAAAGAGAGAAAGAAAGAGAGAAAGAAAGAGAGAAAGAAAGAGAGAAAGAAAGAGAGAAAGAAAGAGAGAAAGAAAGAGAGAAAGAAAGAGAGAAAGAAAGAGAGAAAGAAAGAGAGAAAGAAAGAGAGAAAGAAAGAGAGAAAGAAAGAGAGAAAGAAAGAGAGAAAGAAAGAGAGAAAGAAAGAGAGAAAGAAAGAGAGAAAGAAAGAGAGAAAGAAAGAGAGAAAGAAAGAGAGAAAGAAAGAGAGAAAGAAAGAGAGAAAGAAAGAGAGAAAGAAAGAGAGAAAGAAAGAGAGAAAGAAAGAGAGAAAGAAAGAGAGAAAGAAAGAGAGAAAGAAAGAGAGAAAGAAAGAGAGAAAGAAAGAGAGAAAGAAAGAGAGAAAGAAAGAGAGAAAGAAAGAGAGAAAGAAAGAGAGAAAGAAAGAGAGAAAGAAAGAGAGAAAGAAAGAGAGAAAGAAAGAGAGAAAGAAAGAGAGAATCTTGTGTATTTACATATAGATATCAAGGGTATTTCTCATTTCTATAACTACCCATTTAACTTTTTAAAGAGATGCTGACCATCACCTTTTAAGTTTTAAAGCAAACTCTATGCACCAGAAACCAGGCTGCACATGAGAATATATCTATAAGATGATTGAGATGACCATACATATAAATTCTCCAGGGTTTCTGTGCCTTCTGCAACATCCAGTGCTAGAGGACAGACAACAGGGCTGCCAGTCACACCAGCCTGGAACAAGCTCCAAGCTCCTCATCTGGCATGGATGTGCAGGGATGGACCTCCAAATGCCTCTGTCTGATCCACAGTTCCTCATGATCACACTGCCCCACTCGTGATCACACATCCCATAGAGATGATCATAGGACTGTGAACGTCTGCCACATGCTCCAGGAGAGGCTGGGACTGTTCCTGGAGAAGGATGGACTCAGGAAGGCTCCATCAATGTGGATAAATCCCTGATGGGGCAGGGTGCATAGAAGACAGATCCAGACTCCTGTCAGTGGTACCCTGTGACAGGCCAGGAGTCAATGGGCACGAACTGAACGACAAGGAATTCCACAGAAACATCAGAAACACTCTGGGTTTGGGTGTGAAGGTGATTGAATAGTGGAACACATTTCTCAGAGAGGCTGTGAAATCTCCACCCTTGGAGCTACTCATGACTGCACATGGTCCTTTGCAGCTGGCTCCAGGAGACCCTGCTTTGGGCACAGAGGTTGGACCAGAAATCACCAGAGATTTCCTCCACACTCAGCATTTCTGTGACTCTGTGCTGCTGCTGAGCAAGAAAATAACAATCTTCAATACCTGGCCCAACACAAACAAAAACATCACCTGACAACTACAAATATTTGTTAAAGAATGCAAAGATGAAGTATTTACAGATACCATCCATTCTGAAATTGGGAACACAAAGAATGACAAGGGAAAGGATGGGGAGGGAGGCAAGGGGACAGGAGGACAAGGACCAGGATGCCCAGCACTTTAACTATGCTTTAAACTGTAACATTTCTTCACCCTCCTAAGAAGACAAAAGTGATTCCATGAGCCACAGACCAAGATGTCTGTGTAGCCCAGGGCTGCAGGACAAGGACCACATTCCTTGGAGAGCTGTGGAAGAGGGGCTGGGAGAGGTCTCCAACTTACCCCTTGTAGTGATTCTGCTCCAAAGGCTGAAGTTCAGGCAACCACACAGACCCCAAAGAACTCCTGTGTGTCCTGGAGTCCAGAACACCAGGAATTCTCTCTACCTCCATGCCCAGGGACTTTGCAGAGTCAGGTAGTGATGGAGGCAGTGTTGGTACTCAGATTTTCTCAGAGCAAATTGTCATGTGTGTTGGACAGGAAATTTTTTTTTACACAGCTATTTATCCTGAAGGCTGGGAAGGCTCAAACAATTACTTGGAAGGCTGGAACTTGCTCACAGCATCAATGGATTATAATGTCCCTTCACCATATTTATGAGCAGAGAGACATTCACCTGAGAGACATTTCCTAGCAGACCCATAAACTTGCTGCTTCTACTGAGCTTCACATCATGTGACTCAACAGAAACCCTAAAAGAAAGAGCACAGCAAAGGGTGAATCAGTCTTCTATTCATGCAATAAAAAGTATTGCCTGGAAAAGTTCAAACAAATGGAAATAGCAAGACCTTTTTATGTCTCAGTTTCCCCATCAGTCACAATCTCATCTTCACAGAAATGCTGCTCACACAGGTTGTAAATAAAATGAGTCAGAGAGCTTTTCTCCCATTTATCCACAAAACACCTGCCTCACTCCAGATGTTACTGAATAGAAATAATCAGAGAGGGCTTTGTTTTAAACACTAATCACCAAGATTATATTAAAAAAAGAAAGAAAAAAAAAAAGCTTGGTTTCACTCATGTTTGTAGTGTAGTCACACTGTGGGATCAAGGGCTCCATTCTACTTGGTGCTTTGCACCAGCAGTTCCTGTCTTGATTGGGTGAATGGGAATTTCATCTGGACTAATCACAGAACATCATTCAAGCAACAGCATCTACTGCCTTCCCACATGTCATTGTTAATGTAATTCCTGCTCAGTAACATATTAAGAGGTGCTGAACTCCACAGGAATTTAGGGCACTTGGAAAGATCAGCTCAGAAATGCACGGGGACTCTCAGACAAATGCCCTCAATTGCTCCCTGCTGCCATAAGCGGCTTTTGTACTACAATTTCATGGCTGTTTTGTGCTCATTCACTTCACACTGATAATCTCACAGGGCCACTGGCTTCCCCAGAACCCAGTCCATTTCAACCAGCTGAGCTTCTAAGTGGTCCTAAGTCTCCTTTCCAGCCACAGAGACATTCTGTAGGGGCTTCATTCCCTCCCCTGGCACCATCCTGTAAGGAGTGACAGGGCAAGGGGGAATGGCTTCACACTGACAGAGAGCAGGTTTAGATTGGATATCAGGAAGAAATTCTTCCCTGTGAGGGTGGTGAGGCCCTGGCACAGGTTTCCCAGAGAAGCTGTGGCTGCCCTATCCCTGGCAGTGTTCCAGGCCAGGTTGGATGGGGCTTGGAGCAACCTGGGCTAGTGGAAGGTGTCCCTGCCCATGGCAGGGGGTTGATCTTTAAGGTCCCTTCCAACGCAGACCATTCTATGATTCTCCCCCACCCTGAAACAAACTAACAAAAATCCCCTGGGATATATTTAATAACTCAGTATGATGTAGAGAAGTCAGTCACATCCTATCAGCCACGATGCTCTGAAAAGATCCAGCTGTTTTAATTGCTTTGTCATCATTACTGCTCATAAGTGTTTCACCATGGAGAGTAAGAAGTCCTGAAGCTGGGTGTAAGTTTTGGTGCAGTTCACACTTAAATTGAGGAGACTCACCTCCAAAGTGCATGTAGAATGTGTTTATAGAAAAAAAAAATATTCTGGTGTGTTTTTAACCATGTTCTGCACAAAGTGAGATATACAAGCAGACTTAAAGTATCACAGCAGAGATTTACTGTGAGAGAAATAAAGACTTCATTCCCCTACACTTCCAGATAATATTTATCTGCAGGAGGTTTTAGTTTTCTTGTAAAAGCAAATAAACCTGGAACATATTTAACTTCCACTGAAGTAAATCATATTTTCTGATATTTTCTACAGTAGCTTTACACAGGAGTGTTAAAAATTCTGGAGAAAAGTAGGATTAAAAAATTTGCTTGCTCTGTAGATGTCTCCATGAAAGATGACCTTTTCCATGGATCTTAAATAGTATAAAATTAATTCTCCATCTTTCACTCATGTTTTTCATAAACTGTTCCATACTAAGTTCAAATCAATGCACAGGAAAAGAGAACAACTTAAGTATTCACTAAAACAGCAAAATGGGCAAAATAAAGGATGCTCATGTCTTTATTTGCCTTAATTTTTTTTAATCTTAAAACATATACTCTGTGTGATCACAGAACATTGTCCAGAGTCACAGAACACCACACCAACAGATGAAAATATATTTAGTGTCACTTTAAGACATCTCTCCTTTAAAAGAGGTGGGTTTTGTCCTATTTATTCTACTACAGTGGAACCTGATAGGCAAGATTCTTTCCTTCTGGCCAAACTGAAATTCTTATTTATGTAAAAAATAAGAATAATCTGATAAAACTTTATCAGATGTGAATAGGAAAGGAAGATGCTGAGCTGGTTAGTTCAGAAGAAATGAGTTATGTTGACTTGCACCAGGGCATTTTTCATTTTGTACAGAGCAATGAGCTGCGCAAATGCAGCCAGTGAAATCTTGGTTCCTAAGTTCTTCACATTCATTTTGGTACCCAAGTCACAGGAGTAAGAACTGAATAAGTATTACCAAAAGGAGACACAAAAAAATCAAAAGACCAACACTCCCCCACTCTGCTACCTGTCTGCCAGTCTCAAATGTTCCAGCCAGGACGTGGGGTTGTGTGGACACACTGATCTGTTCTGGGCTGCTCTCTGTCTTGGGGGATTTCAGCAGCCTTTGGAAGGTGTCACAAATGGGTGAAGTCACAGACACCTGCAGGCCAGGAGAAGCACAGGAGAATCCCAGTCCTGTCAGACAGCATGCAGGCTTTGAACATTCATTAGCAGTAGTGGCTCTATACCCTGCTGTGATACCCAGCTTCCATTTGCTACCTTTAATTAATAATTGAAGGTATTGACTCCCACTGTTTCTGACTGCTGTTCAGGATCCTTGATAAATAGGTTGATACCCTGGATTGACACAGCACAGCCTGAGCATCCCCAGATCCTTGACTGGTCTAGGGGGCTGACACAAAAGCTCTCTTCCCATTTCTGAAACTCCTGAGACAGAACATGGCTTCTCTCTGACACCGAAATGCTACCAAAGGATGAGAGCATCACATTAAATATTCACAGGGCAAACAGACACAGAGCCAAAGCAGATCAGAGCAGAACTCCAGGCCTGCCAGACCCCAGGAAGGCTTCACAGTTTGCACTGACACCAAGATCTTGCTGCATTTCTCATCCCAAGTGCCAGCAAGGTGCCGCGCTGGAGATCAATTCCACGTTACCCCAGGAGGACCAAAGCAGGGGTTCAAAATCTCCACACCAAACATACAGACTTGCTGGAGACTCAGCAAAAGCTTCACACAAACTGTGTGTTTTTGACAGGCTGGCCACAGGACATAAAAAGGCAGTGGTCTGGTTCATGCTACTTTTATGTCTCAAACACTGGAGGATCAATAAAAGCATAAAGGAAAAAGGTGCAAAATGTTAAGAGCCAAAATGCCAGAAGCCAATGTGGCATGAAGTCCACAGGAAGACATTAACCCATCGTGATTTATTACACAAATTTGTTCAAGACAAGAAAGCTTGTGACAGAGCAGTGTTTTCCTGACAGGCAGAAAGATTTTCATTTGGTGTTTGGAGCCTTAAAGTTAATCCATCCTTTGTTGAACTAAACCAACCACCCAGGGTGACTTTGGGGTCTCAGCTCAGCTGGCATCAGCCAGTTCCAGCTGCATCCCTACACTCCAGTGACCAATTGTGGATGTAAGCCCAGAAGTGCACAGCCCTCTGAGCACCACCCTGTCACTGCACAAACCCTGCAGTACTCACATCATACCCTCTTCAGGATTTAAATATTAAATACCACCAGACTGGAAAGTCTCATTAGCAGTAAATATTCTTCTCTTGCAATGCCAGCCATTTTTTTATCATCTAAATAATCATAACGAGGGTATGTACCCCAAGCAGCAAGATCATTTCCAATTTCTCCTCCTAACTTTCCAGATTCTGTCCAAATTTTTTTTTTTTTTTTTTTTTTTTTTTTTTTTTTAAATTGCAACTGAAACAACCTAACTTAATGATACTAATTGAAGCTGCAGATGTCGGGGCAGAGGGAAATAAGCATATCCATGGGTATTTCAGGAACATTTGCAAGTGATTTATTTGCATGAAAAGCCAAAGCAACAACCAACGTCCAGCAAATCAGGTTTGTTTGGCTAAATAGAAAAGCACCAAAGGAAAGCTACTTTCCTGAAAGATGGAATTGGCTTGCTTGGGGCTGAAGATGATTAGTGGAACACAATGAAAACAAAACAGAAGTCTTAAAGAAGAGGGCAAAGATACATCTAAACACCTACCATTGCCTGAGTGATTCCACTTGAAGGCAGGACCCTGTTGCCAGTCTCAGCTCCCAGAATGTGTCATGACCCAGCTGCCACAGGAAACTAGAAAATCCTTCATTCAGAGTTTAGTGCAGAATTCTGCGTGCAGATTTGTATTCAGAATGGCCAACAGCAATGAGCTAAATGTTTGATAAATTAAAAAAAAAAAGTTCTTTTGTCCCCAACCTGAAAAAAAAGTTAAAATCTAATGTGTGTTCTCAGTATTCATGACAAAAGAGCTGGAGGATCCATCTGGGTATCAGCCTAGGAGCTGTGGGACTCTAAATGCCACTTCCACTGCACCTGGGTTTCACTCAGCAAAATTCTTATGTGAACTGAAAACAGGTGAGGGAGGATGAAAAGGGTGACCCATGAAATGCACCTGTCCTTGACCTGTCCTCCCCCTAAGGATCAATCAGTGCTTTTTCTGCAACTCTCCCTGTCACAGTGACAACTGCAGGCTCCCCTGCTCCAGAGCCACATGTGCTACTGCTCCTACCTAGTGAGAGGAGGTCACCAAATATACCATCTACAATTACAGTTTCTTCTGCTAGCTGTAAAAGGTTTCTATTCAAGAGTTGCAATTGTCTTCTGGTTGGAATAAAATGTGAGGTATTTTAGGAAACTCTTAGAGGAGCTGAGTGGATTGAAGCATTGTTGTGCTAATTAAAGCTTCTTTGATTTTCCAACGCTTAATCTAACACTCTGTGAAGTGAGCATTTTTATAGCAAGGCCAGCCAGGGAGATAATGCAACTCCAAAAGTACCCAGTAGAAGCCTTGAGCACACAACGTTTGTCATTTTCTTTTCTCCACAGACGGAGAAAGAGCACAAAATCGTGGTGTTTCTCCAGCCTTCTGAGGGGAAAAGACACAACCCTGTTTACTCCTGTGGGCTCTGGGTTACTTCAAGAGCCTGTATCTGGCTGTGGCAGGCCAGAGCAGCTGCTCTTGGGGACAGCCCTGAATCAGATGTCTGATCTGCCCTGGCAGTCAGACCCTCTGACTGAAATTGCCAGCCCTGAAGGCACCTGCTCTAGATGCTGCAGAGGATGGGATGGGCAACACTCAAACACTGGGGAAGGGTGCACCCATCAGACAAGTTTGGTTTTGCTTTCAGAGCTAAAAGTTGTTTTATGGCTTGGAGGAGTTTTAGGATTCTTATTCACTGAAGAATAAAGACCTGATTTCTGCATGGCAAGAGAGTGCATGTTCACACCTGAGACCCATAGGATTCCATAAAGCAATTGTTTTGTAGCCATTAATCAAACAGTACACAAAAACGGACCAACTTCCAAGATTAACTGCCAGATAAATCAAATTTATGTTGAAATCATCAACATTATACAAAGAAGTTGACAGGAAAATAGCACCTTGTTACTGAATGGACTCAGTCCCTCTCTGTATTGAAAATCTGCTGAATTATTGCTCCTCTTAGAACACACTTGCCAGAGCAGCTGAAGAAGAAAGGAGCTTGTTCCATGGATCCTCATGTCTGTTACCTAAGCTACACCTGCAGAGACACATTTTTTTCCCCTCAGTGTAGGATGCTGCAGAGAGAACCTATATAGGAGGTGGTTTGGTGTAACCAAAGGAAGGACTCAACATGCAACTTTCTTGTAAATTATGAAGTACAAAATACAACATAGGAGGATTTGCATTTTGGGGTAAAAAATCCCACACATTTACTTTTGATATTAAGTAAGGAATTAACACAGATATTCAACTAACCCAGTACACAGTGTTGATTGGTTGGTTTTTTTGGTTTTTGTGTCGGTGGTTTTTTTTTGTTTTGGTTTGGGTTTTTTTTGTTTGTTTTCGTTTTTGTTTTTGGTTTTTTTGTGGGTTTTTTTTGTTTTGTTTTTTTTGTTTTGGTGGGGTTTTTTTTGGTTTTTTTGGTTTTTTTTTTTTAATGGAGTAATTTTAGAGGGCAAAATCATGTCCTAGGACCTGGTCCTGAATGCATACAGTTTCAACAGGAAATAACAGGAGCTTTGCTAAGAGCAAATGGGAGAAGATTGCTGCTGCAGAGATGATAAACAAGTTTTTTTTTGTTTGGGTTGGGTTTTTCTAAACACATGAAAGAGAAAAGAAAGAAGCAGTAAGACTTTAGACACACCTAGAGCCAGCAAAACTCAATGACAGTGATCACCCCCTTGACCACCACAGAGCAGCCAACAACAGACAAATATCTTGGACTAGACCCATTTAAGATCCCTGCAAATCCTTACTTACAACTCAACAAAACAATTTCAGACAGTTTGTAAGTGATACTCAATCAACTGACTAAACACTCAAAGCTATCGATGAACAAAGGTTTCACTGACAAAAGAAAGATTTTATCGGTCTTTTCTCAACCAAGAAGGCAAAACAAGTCACACAATAAAATCACAGGACAGGCCACACAACATGTTCTGCCTCGTGTAAGGTCAGGATATTTTCACTTCATTTCACCAACGTGTGATCAGCGCTCTGTGTGCATCCCACTGTTGGAAAGTGCCCCTTTCTCCTGAAAAACCCATCTCAAGGTGGACACCCAACACACAACAGCTTTGGCACAAAATAGCAAGCACTGATGTCATTGCCTCCTTTGTGAACAACACAACACTGGGACACGGCATGCATGGCTCTGCTGGAGTGCTCTGCGTGAAACACGCCTTGATAAAGCAATTTTCCACAGAAAACAACATCAACTCACTTGGATTTGCTGACATCCAACCCAACCCAAAGCCCATGGTCGGTCACACAGCGGTTTGAAACCTGGTTACAAGTCTGAACTCAGATGATAATGTTAGTCAATACCCACAAACCTTCGGAGGGTGCAATCGGTGTTAATGGCCAGTAGGTTTAACCTGATTTTGAGATTTGGTGGGACTGAGTGATGTCTCAGAAGTGAGGGCAGCATAGTTTGGCCCCAGAACATTCCTCAGGGCTAGGTCCAAAGCCTGCAGAAGCCAAACCTTTGGATTAATTGCACTGTAAAGCTTGAGTTGACATTTACAAGCCTCTCAAAGCCCACAGCCACATTTCCCACTCACAACGTTGCCATTTCTTACACCACTCAGTAGGAAAACCGTCAATAAAGCAACCATTCATTTCAGACAGAACTGGCCAATAGTGACAGCAGAGAAACCAGACTCCAGAAAATAACCAGACAGAATAAACCTGGGTAAGATCCTTAAAAATTATCTTTAATTGATGCCAAGTATGAACAGATGAACGAGTACAGAAGCAGGTAAAACTGCATAGATGAAAACTATGCATTTCAAATAGTTCAAGAACTCATAACATCAGATGTTTTAAAAATGGAAAGTCAGTTTCACTATTTAGAAGTAAAATGAGCTGTAATGTGACAATGAAGTACATACTTGACCCAAAGTATAAGCGATTGGTAAATGGTGGAAATAAGTACAGCTGTGTCAGCTTAAATGGTTTGTTGCCCTGATGGTGCACTTTCATGTGGAGACTATTCAGTTTATATATTTCACATCGGCAATATTTGATCTTTAAAGTCAGAGGTATGTCTGAGAGGCCATTTACAGTTCTATTGACAGCTGTTATTTATTCATTTCAAACCGACATACTGCAAAAAAACCAATGTTTTACATGTAAAGGAAAGGAAAAAAAATATTTCATCATAGCAGGTTATAGGTAAGGGTTTGCTGAATTTAGTCATAAAAATATCATTTTTACTTTTGTACAAAAGTAAAATATACATTTGATCCCAATTACATTATAGAAATGTCACTGAAACAATAACATGGATCAAAGACTGATGCACCTCTAAAGGAACTGAATGCAGCGTCTTCGTTTTATTATAGAAACTAGAAATGGAAGATGATTTTTTTAATATATAACTTGTAGTGACATTTGCTAGAGCCTGTGAACAGGTGAAATATACAGAATTACACAGATATTAACAGAAACCTTGAGACAAATTTCATTTAAGACCTCAGTTTCATTTTATTTCCTTTGAAAATATCAAAGCATGCTATGCCTTGACAGCATAAATTGTTGACCTCACTGGTGGCAAGTTCACCTGTACTGAGTGAAACTGTAGAACACCCTGAAGTTTCTTTTTTTTTTTTTTTTTTTTTTTTTTTTTTTTTTTTTTAAAAAATTTTAACACCTTTAAGAATACTTGATAAGCATTTCAGGAAAAAGAAATTCCCTACACCCGATTAAGTAAAGCCAGAACAACAGAAAACAGAAAAAGAAACTCAGCCTGAATTAAGTCCAACCAAAACTGAAGTGTAGGTTCCTGGTTAAAGCATCTCAGAAAAGGAGCCTGTTCCAGACTTGCAGGAGGCAGGTCTGGGACAAACTTGCCCTGCTGTGCAATTGCAAGGACAGCTTTCCAGTTCCGTCCAGCTCTGTGGCTGCCGAGGCTAAATCACACCTTGGAGCTGACTCTGCATCCCTGTGAGTCTGAAATTACTCTGAGGATCACTGGCATCAAGCTGCTGGAAGCCTACAGGATCAGACCATTCCTGGAAAAGCTGCAGTACCTCCCTCTTCTTCAGGTTAGGGGAAAAGACTAATCCAGAATGGCACCCCTCAAGCAATGGTTATCAAGGTAGTATTTGGAAAGGAATACATTCTCTCTGTGTATTGCATATGTATGCAGAAGATTTTGTTCTAAAATACAACTTTCCTTATTTTTCTAATAAATTTCAGATGTTCCTGTCCTAGTGTTGGTTGTGTTTTGTTTAATAAATGCACATTTAAGAAACTGCACTGTTCAAGTGTGGACTGTGGAAAAGTGAAACTCGCCCTCAGCTCCTTAAAATCAGCAGGTTTTGAGGTTACACTTGGGCTGCAGCTCTCTCACAGTAGAAACTAACTTCCTGTACTTCTGCCTCATGAAAAAGATTGTCCCTTGGTATAGAAAAAACTCTGTCCATACAAGTTGCCCCTGCTCCTGTTGCCAGTTTGGGCAGCTGCAGCCTACAATGAATGTCACACAGCTGGTTTGCTAAGAAGGGTCTGATCTCTGAAATCTCTGCGTGGGCAAAAACCACTGCTGCAAACAAGAGGACTTTGGCTGAATTTTGTCCTGTCTCCAGTGCTTTGTTCTGTCTCACAAGTGCTTGTCCACGTGACTAACAGTACATCAGGCTAGCACCTGTGCAGTTCCGTAAAGTGGAAATTAATTTCCGCAATTGTTTTTTGGCTTCCCCGAAGGCAGCAGGTTGGATTATCCTCACAAAGGTGTAAACCAGGAACAAAGGGAGGGACTCACCAGAACTGGCACCAGGATCAAGTGTTACTTTTCCCCTCAGTAAGCCAGGCTGTGAATCTGCAGCACTCATGTACCAAGAGTTTTGGTGCACGTGGGCACCCCCTGCGCAATGGGGTCACTTCCAGTACGTCCGATGGTTACTACAGGCTTATCTGCCTGAATGGGCTTGTGAGGCAGATGAGGTAAACTGCATTAAGCCCCATTGTGTTCGGAATTAAAGCAGCCTTAATTCAATTCAGGTTACTTCCCTTTCAAAAAGAATGACTCCAAATCAGATTAAGGCTGCTTTAATACTGCAACAGAATGTCCATGCTGGGCTTTAAAGCAGTTTAACAAATCTACTTTAAATGCACACCTTTCATTAATTCGGATTAGCTTTCCTGAAGTCCCCAGTGGAGATAAGGCTTAGGACACCCCATGCAGGGAATCTGCACGGGTTTGCTAGGATGCTGTGAACTCACAGCCTGGCTAACTGCACCCCAACTTCCTCATGAAGGTGACTAAATCCAGTTCACGGCCTGTGTTGGAGCTGCCACACAGAGGGTTTGAGCTCTCGGCAGTCTTGCAGCAAGCCCTGGGTTCTGAGAAGGAACAGGGTACAGAGTCCTTCATTTTCACTCTCACCCTTGCTCCTCTGCCTCTCCCTAGTGCTCTAGAACTAAGTATGGTAGAACCAGATGGAGAATTCTGGCAGGGATACCAGTTTATGGGATTCCTGCCCGCTGACTCTCTGCTCCATTCCTGCCTCTGCACTGCAGTGCACTGCTGCCTTGCCCTTGCCAGGTAAATTCCCTCACCCCTTTCCCTGAGTGGATGAAGGACAAGCTGCACAGAACCAGCTAAGAAGCACAGAGAGTCCCAGAGCAGTGGGTGGTGGTGGGGGTGTGGGGAATGACTCCTTCTGCTGGAAAAGCTTTCTTCCCCTCACCAAACTAAAGAATGCCATATCCACTGGGTTCCCTGTCCAGCATAACGTGGGCATCGCTTCCAGGAGGTCCCTACCAAAGGAATTCTCTTGACTCTTTCAGAGAAGCACTACACTGGCCATCAGCTCATTTCCAGTCCTCTTCCAGTTACATAAAAAACTCCTTAGAGTCCACACATGGCAAAAAGAAGCATAAGGGCCAAAAGAAGAAGAAGAAAAAAAAGATATATAAAAAGAAAAGAAAGCAATAAAGAAATTAAAAAGGATGCTTGCTGATAAAAACAGTTTGTTAAGTGCACCTTCAGGCCCACAAAGACATTTCAGCACTCCTGTGTAAAGGGAGTAAGAACTTTGTTTTTGTTGTTTATTTTTTCGTGTCAAACTTGTCAAAAACACATGCCTATGCTACATGAGGTTAATTCCTGTACTCCATATGGGTTGAGATCCTTTGCAGTGAGCTATAAATAGACAAAGCAACATTCAGGCTCCCCAAACCAAAGAGATCTTACGATCCGTCCTGGTCTCTTGACAAAGAATCGCTGCGTGCAGCACTTTTCTCTGTGCATAAGCAGAATGATCATCACTCTGCACCCTAAATTAAGGTGTGCACACCCAGCTGGGACAGAAGGTAGCCAAGTGAGGCCTCATCTCCCAAATGCATCCTTCTGATCATCAGTCCCATAGCACTGAACTAATTATTGCTGTTTAGTTTAGTCAGATGGTGGTTTTATAAGATGAGTGCAGCATTCAAGTCCATTTTGACATCAGAAGTCATATCCTATGATTCAAGAGTTTGGGAAGATCAGGACCACTGGAATTTAACAGGGAGAGAGGTGTACAAAGGGCAAGGGCGTGAGCAGGGGACAGGAAAGAAGCTTCACAATATCTACCTAGAGGATGTAATGCCCTGTTTTATCTGATGCTTTGCACTTCTTGCAGGAATTGAAGCTCCCTCACTTCTTGATCTTTCTCATTCACAGAAGTCACACAGTGAGAAATAAAGTCAAGTCTTTCTGGAAACCTGGCAGGTCAAGCTTGTGCGTAACTGCGGAGTTAGGGTTGGTTTTTAACTCTAAGTGCTTTGATTTTATTTTATATATACATGTGCCTGCATACGTATGTGACACACACAGGAGCAGACATACATATATATATATATATATATATATACACACATATATACATATATCAGAAAGATAGGGGAGGAAAGGATCTGTACAGCGTGGAAAGAGATGTGTTCAACAGCAGTTGGCCACATGCTAAGTGCAGAATGAAGATCCTCAACTTTGTCCATTTGAAAAATTGAGATCAGTGCCTACATTCATTCACATCAAAGGTCATTATCTTCCAGGGCCCCTAGCACTCAAGGCTGGCACGTTGCAGAAGATATCTTCTCCTAGCATTGCTTCCCTCACCAGGAAATGATGGAAGAACAGTAAGATCAGGGACCAGGAAGAAGGATATAGCTCAAAGGCTGTGATGGGATCTAAGATCTGAAAGAGGATGGAGCAGACAGGGATGGAAGGGCCCTGCAAAGCCTTTCCCATCTACCTGCTGGGTAGGGAAGAAGAGCAGAGTCCTTCAGTCTGGCTGCCTGACTGGGTGATGCCTGGGATCCCGTTCCTCCTGCGCCCTGCCCTGCAGGGACAAGCTGCCAAAGAGCCACCTCAGGGATAGGAAGGGCAGGTGATGGCAGTGATGCCTCTATGAACAACTTGGGGAAACCTGAAGCCTCACATGCACACAACTAGGAGTTATTTGGCAGAAGCCAATGCAGAGCCCTGCAGCATCAGACTGGCTGGGGAAGGAAGGTATTCCATGGGCACTGGTGGTCTCTGCCCGCCTCTTCTGCATCCCTCTCATTCCCACTTGATGTTTCTATCCCTAAAACTTTCCATGCCGTGCCAGTAGACAGCACAGGACACTCCTGACACACAGGACTGACTCCTTGTCCTTTCCCTCGGTGTCTCTGATCCAGTCAGTTCCTGGAGGCACTTTCAGCAGTTTTGGGGGGTGTAAGATAAAGGCACTGCACAACTCTCTCAATCAATCTGCTGGGTCTCTTCAGTGAGTTTTGGGGGGGATACAAAAAAATCTCAACTGATGACTGCAAAAGAAACCAGCTGCTGCAATTCGGATGCATATAATAGATAAGTTTCATTTACATTCTGAGAATGCACCAAAAAGCATGCATCTGCACCTTTCATCTATAGAGGATACTAGGTTTTTAGGTGTTGCTATATATAACTTGACTTCTTAATTTTCCATATAGCTTTCCCTTTAAGGGATGGGATATGTTCCTTTCTGGCAACGCCTGGACAAAAGCCAACACATTTCCCTGAGCAATGCAGGAAAACAATCAGGTTTCTCTAATCAGTCCATTCAGGCCCTCAGTCTATCAAGCGCATTTTTTTTTGTTGTTTTTATTGTTATAATTATTGTTATTATTATTATCATCATTATCATTATTATTATCATTGAATTCATGCACTAATTAATTCAAGTTACACTTTAATCAAATAGGCCATAATGCTGAATATTTGAACATGCTTTGATCTCCAAAAGTTATTGTTCCCATTTGACTAACATACGCACTTAAATACAGTACTTTAAATTACTAGTCAACGATTTAATAAATTAAGGAGTGCACTTCTGGTGAATGCAAATCAAAAAGAAAAAGAAAAGAAACTAAAAAAGAGAGGAGAAAGGACCTATTTTTAGAAGATTTAGTTCAAACGAAAGCTTATCCACTATTGTCTGAGGTAACGTTTCAAGCATGCGATCATAAAATAAATAGTATCAAATTCAAACATGCTTATATTAAACTCCATTGTGCTATCTTGCTACAGAGGGGCTTAAAGTTTTGTATCCAGTTCCGAACAGGGATGGGGGGAAAAGTGTGTTTCTATCATCTGCATGTGAGAGAAACTTAGCAGCATTGCAGATGTCTTGTCTTCAGTTTTGTTTGTTATTCTCCTTTTAGGATATTTCTTCTACGGACAGCAAAAGAGACCAGGCTTAAGTAGGTTTTTAATAAGGTGCTGTGTGGATCTGCAGGTTGGAAGGATGGAATCTTTCACAGAGGGGGTGGAAGGAAAATTTGCACTCCTTCATAAACACCACGGCAAACGCTTGCCGCAGGTTTCGGCTGATCTTTTTTTACTATTATTATCTGATGCACTTTCTTGCAACTGTGTAGTTTTGCAGAATATTTTTACTGGAATCCATGCATATGCTTAATAGCTCTAAAAACTGTCTTGCTTAGTTTAAGATAACTTTATCCCAAAAAAAAAAAGAAAAGAAAAGAAAAAGAAAAAAAAAAAAGAAGAGATAGGAGAGGAAAAGTTTAGGTCTAGCGTCATGACGGCTTAAAACTAAACTAGTTCAAATGGTTATCATTTGCCAGGTGGAAAATGCTTTTTTGAAAATAAACAAAATTTTATCTTTCATGGATCCTGGAAGCTTCTTTATCGCAGAGCAAAGATTTGCAATGCAACAATGCATTTACGAGGTAAATAAAGCATTCAAAGACTATCAGTAAAGCATCTACAAAGTGTGACTGTGTCACTAAAGTCTTCAAGCTGTGAGTGGGGATTTTGGTTTGGGTTTTTTTGTTTGTTTGTTTACACATCAGTCAGCAGCTTGCTTTTATTAATGCAGTTTTGGTTGGCTACAGTGCAGTTGCCAGTTCTGAGATTAGCCTCTCTAAAATTGTCTATGCTATTATTCATATCCTCTTCGATTTCCATGTACTCAGATTTGCTGATTGTGGAGGAGCTGCGGCGACTGAGATCACTGTCAGATGCTAAATTAGGGGAGCTAACGTGAAGTAACTGAGCCTGTTCTTCCCCTTCTGTTTCTCGGTGGTAGAAGTAGTTGAAGTTGGACACGATGACAGGTACAGGCAGGGCAATTGTCAGCACACCAGCGATGGCACACAAGGAGCCTACGATTTTGCCTCCAATTGTCACAGGGTACATGTCACCATAGCCCACAGTGGTCATGGATACCACCGCCCACCAGAAAGCATCAGGGATACTTGTGAAATGAGACTCAGGTTCTTCAGCCTCAGCAAAATATACCGCACTAGAGAACAAAATCACCCCAATGAAGAGGAAGAAGATTAGTAAACCTAGCTCTCTCATACTTGCTTTGAGGGTCTGTCCCAAAATCTGGAGGCCCTTAGAGTGCCGGGAGAGTTTGAAGATTCGAAAGACTCTTACCAGTCTGATGACTCTCAGGATGGCCAAGGAGGTGGCCTGCTCTCCTTTCTGAGTCCCCTCCCGCTCGGCCATCTCGGTGCCCAGGGTGATGAAGTAAGGGATGATGGCCACAATGTCAATGAAGTTCATTATGTTCTTGAAGAAATCAGTCTTGCTAGGGCAAGCAAAGAAGCGCACCACCAGCTCAAAGGAGAACCAGATGATGCACAGGGTCTCCACCACAAAGAAGGGATCTGTGAAGATGTTGGATTTGTAGACCTGGGTGGTGTTGTCAGTGCGGTGCACTGTGTACTCCTTGTCCTCCTTCAGCTCAGGTAATGTCTCTAGGCAGAAGATGACGATGGAGATGAGGATCACCATGACAGAGACTATGGCAATAACCCTTGCCGGCCCAGAGCTCTCTGGGTACTCGAAGAGGAGCCACACTTGGCGCTGGTACTCCCCCTCCGGCAAGGGTCTCTCCTCATCTTTAATGAATCCTTCATCTTCCCGGAACTTCTCCATGGCCTCCTCACCCAGCTCGTAAAATTTGATCTCCTCAGAGAACATGTCCAGGGGGACATTGACGGGCCGGCGCAGCCGCCCCCCGGACTGGTAGTAGTAGAGGATGGCGTCGAAGCTGGGCCGGTTGCGGTCGAAGAAGTACTCGTTGCGGAGCGGGTCGAAGTAGCGCATGCGCTTCTTGGGGTTGCCCAGCAGCGTGTTGGGGAACTGGGCTAAAGTCTTCAGCTGCGTCTCGAAGCGCAGCCCCGCAATGTTTATCACCACGCGCTCACAGCACTCGTGGTCGTCGTGGGCAGCGGGCTGGTAGCTATCCTGGGGGTGGCCAGGTAGCGCAGAAGTCTCGTCCATGTTCTCTCCAGCCATCACGGTCATGGTGGCACAGAGGAAAGGGGACCAAGGGGCAGGGGAGAAGTGAGGGAAAGGGAGGAGGAGGAGGAGGAGGAGGAGGATGGAGGAGCACAGAGAGACCCAGGGCGGTTCAAGGTGCGGGGGTTGAGGTGGGATGGGAAGCTCGAGGGAGGGGTGGAAGTGGAGCCTAAAGGATGGAAATACCCAAAAGGGGAAAAGAGAGCCGGGATGAAGGGAGAGGCATCAGGGATGATGGGAAGGTGAAGAAAGAGGGAAGAAGTACCTTTAGGGGGGGCAGAGGGCAGGAAAGGTGAGGGGTCCTGTCCCCCACACCGGGATGCTGAAGGTCTATGGAGTGCACCCCCAGGCGGGGGCTCCCCTCCCCAGCCGTCTCCTTTAGCCTTTAACTCGATCCGTCCACTTTTCTCGCAGGCTCGACCATCGCCGCAGCTGCTGCCACGAAGCTACCACACACACACACGCACACGCACATACACATAAAATAAATAAATAAATATAGAAATAAATATATAAATCACCGGCTGGCCGGGAGGCGAGTCCTTGCAATGCCAACTCAGCAAATTTCCATCACCTGCCTCTTCCTTCCCCCCTCCCACCACCACCACCACTGCCCTGGTCCTCTCCTGTTTTGCCCTGGGGAGGGAGGGAAGGAGGGATGGAAATACTCTGCTTTGAAGAAATAAAGCTCACTTGCAGGATGGAGGCTGCCAGGGAGGAGAGAAAGAGAAAAAAACAGCCCCCAAACCCCTCCACACACACACACACACACACACACACACACACACACACACACACACACA
>VZRH01006343.1:110528-135785 GCA_013397555.1 Urocynchramus pylzowi
CGGGGCCGCGCATCCCGCACGGAGCCCGGCCGCGCATCCCGCACGGAGCCCGGCTGCGGCCCCGGAGGGCGGCGGCTGAGCTCTCAGCCCCCTGGCCCCCGGCCCGCCTCGGTACCCAACGGGGCTGCGCAGCCGGAGCCTCCTGGACACGCTGGTGGAGGGGAAATCCCGAGCGGAGTGGCTGGGACGGGGGGGGGTAATGGCCAGGCNNNGGAGGGTTAATGGCCAGGCAGGGACAGTGCCCTTTCATGCTGCTTTATCCCACCGAATTCATTTAATTGATGAATCACATAACTTCGAGATGGAAAAGACCCATTATGTCATCAGCTGGCCTCCCCTGCCAGCGCAGGATTGCTCCCCACAGTACAGGATCACTTACATGGCATAAAAGCCTGCTGCTCACTTTGTCAGGGCGGGAGCGGTGATCAAATACAACCCGTGCCTGTGTCATTTCAAGCACTCCGGGGCTAAGTAACACCAAGTCCGTGTGTAACAGACCTGGTCTCATTAGCTTTCCACTGCATAATACATTATCTTCACTTAAGATCACCACCTTGGAAGTCCAAAAATACTTAACCACCTGACCTCCCTGGTGGTTTCTCTCTTCTTCCCTTCCCCTTACTTGTGCCCATGCTTTGTTGTTTGGGGTGAGGTCTTTTGATGATGTTGTGGTTTATTTTTAATCTTTTTATCAGAGCAAAAAACCATTTTAAAATCCTCTGCTCCTGGCAGTGCTGCAATCACTAGTTAGCATTCTGCATTCACCAGCCTTGTGGAAACATAAGTGCAAGGAAAAAACAGATTTCCTGTCTAGCCTGGTACAAGGGTGGGTTTTGCTGTTGTTTGGTTTGCTTTGTTTTGTTTTGTTTTTTTGGTTTTTTTTTTAGTATCACATATGCTGAAAGTTTTGTGAAAAACTTCTGGTGAAGTTGTGGGCAAGAGAAATGTCTGTTTCTGCTACTCCTGGGTGAAATAATCAAAACACGAAATAAAAAGAGAGAGTCTTCTTCCAGTGAAAAATAAAGCCCAATTTTCTGTCTGAAGTTCAGCAGCTCAGCATCAGCCCCCAGCCCTGGACCCTGCAGCCCTGGACCCCGTAAAATTTAAAGCCCCCCCAAAACCAGAAAGGTTGTCCCATCACCTAAACTAACTAGGCTGTTTTCCAACCCCTTGAGAAACTCAGTGATAGCCTTTGAGTCAACATCCTCTTCAGGCAGTGAATTCCATGCCTGGGTGATGGGCTGGCTGCAGACAGTTCCGGGAGCTCCGCATTCTCTGCGCCCGGAGCTGCTGAGCAGAAGGAGTGAGTGAGCACTGTGCTCTGTGAGTGAGCACTGTGCTCTGTGAGTGAGCACTCTGCTCTGTGAGTGAGCACTCTGTGAGTGAGCACTGTGCTCTGTGAGTGAGCACTCTGCTCTGTGAGTGAGCACTCTGCTCTGTGAGTGAGCACTCTGTGAGTGAGCACTGTGCTCTGTGAGTGGGCACTCTGCTCTGTGAGTGAGCACTCTGTGAGTGGGCACTCTGCTCTGTGAGTGAGCACTCTGTGAGTGAGCACTGTGCTCTGTGAGTGAGCACTCTGCTCTGTGAGTGAGCACTGTGCTCTGTGAGTGAGCACTCTGTGAGTGAGCACTGTGCTCTGTGAGTGAGCACTCTGTGAGTGAGCACTCTGCTCTGTGAGTGAGCACTCTGCTCTGTGAGTGAGCACTGTGCTCTGTGAGTGAGCACTCTGCTCTGTGAGTGAGCACTCTGTGAGTGAGCACTGTGCTCTGTGAGTGAGCACTCTGTGAGTGAGCACTCTGTGAGTGAGCACTGTGCTCTGTGAGTGAGCACTCTGTGAGTGAGCACTCTGCTCTGTGAGTGAGCACTTTGTCCCCCTGTCCCAGCCCAAGGGATGCTCAGGAGAGGGCTGAAAAGGCAGATCTGACAAGCAGAGGCCCGATCTCTTGGTGTTGCTCAGCCCTTGGCTTCCTGCAGGATTGCAGGCAAGGCTATACATTCTGCTTTTGCATCTGGAAAACAGGACTTAAAAGTGCTTCCTTTGCCTGTCACAGCTCTTAGGCTGCTGGTTTCTGAGAGCTGCTTTAGCACAGCAGAACCCAAATCCTCACTGGGAGCTGCATGCACACCAGACACAGAAATAAAAAAAAGAGGAGTGATAGCAACCTTAGTTTTTCCATGACAGCAAAAGCACAAACTGGGATATTGCTTTTCCCCCCTCCTCATTTTGCACAGCTTTGAACTGTGGGATTTCTCTTTGCAATCTGACTACCATTACTGACAAGCAGTCACGCTGGAAGGGAGGGATCTTTCTAAGTGGACTATTAGCCATAGGGTCAATAAAATCTTGTTTAAGTACACAGACTAATGAGCAGTGTAACTAGGGCTTGCAAGAAGGTCGTATGTTACACATTATAGTGCTAAGTAGCTTCAATTAAATGGTGAGGAATCCAACTTGCTGCCAGATTCAAAGTCAGGCTGCTGCTATTTCCTACCTTCTGCATTACAGAAAATGGCCAGCAGCAGTTGAACTGGTCATTCCCCCAAAGAGCCACACTGAAGAGAAGTTCTCTTCAGGAACGAATTTTTTTTTGAAGGGACACTAAAAATTGCAAAAAACTTTGCAGTTTATTTGTGGTAGGAGGTCTGGTAGTACTGTTGTGATGAGAAAGAACGGCATTTTTCTCTTTTTTTGTTTTCTTTTTCACTCTAGAAAGAAAGAATTAAGTTGTTGATTAAAAGTCCTTGTATGTTGTGAGGGTTACAAAAAAAAAATGTATTGAATGAATGTGAATCTGAAACAGGATTAAAAAATGAGCATTGGCTTTACACAGTGAAACAGGCTTTAAACACTGTCACCAGGGAACCTGGAAAATCCTGATTGAAATCAATGGATGCAGAAGCACAGTGGATTTCTGAGCATGGCATCATTCCTGTGAGTTTCTTGAGTGACCCCCAAAATTTCCTCACCTGAAAGAGGCATTTTGTGTGATAAAAACCATTGTGAAATCCAATGGCAAAGGAAGTCCTGGTTGCTTGAACACTATGGATCCTCAAGGCACTGTAATCCCAATCCATCTAAGGCTGGAAAGCAACCTGGAAACATTAGAGCTCCATTCTGAGCTGCCTAAAGCCACCAATGTGTTGTGCAGGTGTCACCACACACCTCATTTCATGGCCTTGGGAGGCAGAGGATAAAGTGAGATGTCCTGGCCCCAATTTGCTGTGCAGAGGCTGTGTCAGTCGTTCTGGTTCATGACATGGAAAGAGTCAACAGATGGAATGAAAGGTGAGCTTGTGGTGTTGACAGTTGGGTTTTCCTCCTTGAGGGGAAAAAAAAAATTCCTTTAAAAGCTTTTAATCTTTTAACACTGATTTATGAGCCTTGCTAATATCCTTCAGTATTATTACGCATTTTTTGTGACCAGGATAATCAAATGTCATGCTTCAAAGAATATTGATAGCTGAGGGGAGATGACAATGACTTTGGTTCCCTCTTGTTATATAATTTCATTTTCTGTCCTGTCCCCTTTTAAAGCCTTAAATATGGGCCCTCTGTGATCAAAAAAGCCAAGGAGTGGACCCAGTCCTGTTGCTACACAGAGGGAAGAGGAGAGCTTGGGAGTCATTCCTGTGAAGAAGGAAGCAGGAACTGCCCTCACTCATATGATAGTTGTGCCATTAGGACCAGCCTAGAGAGAAAAGATCTCCCTGCCTTGCATCTATATCCCACATCAGTGGGTTGGAAAGGCACAAAGTGTGGCAATAGGAGCATGGCTGGGCAGGGAAGAGCAGAAAATGTTCTGTGTTTGGTTGGGGTTGAGCTTTCTTCTGTCCTCCTCAAAAGCAGTTACATAACCAGAAATGGAAACAAAGTGCCAATCCACCCCTGAGCATATTCAGGTTTTTAACACACAGGGCTTTTTTCTTAACAGGAACTGCTTTTGGCTTCCCATAACTGGATGGCTTAGTATGAGATTTTATAAAAGCACCACAGCAACAATATATTTATCAAGAGTGCTGCTGGCCACCAAGTGCAGAGAGCAGAGAGTGGCCTTTCCCTGTGTCATGAGGGGTCAGCACCACATGAAGCACCACTGTCAGAGAAGGGAACACCTGAGGAGGACAGAGCACCACCAGAGCAAGTACATTCCTGTAAAATCCCAAAACCAGTCCTTGCAATACACAACCAAGAAGTCAGCTTTGGGAAGTCTGAGTTTGCTCCTGTATGAGTTCATTTGCAGGATGATTCCACCCTATAAAAAAAGATTCTGACACATATTTAAATAAAGCCCCACCTCATATGGCATCAAGCTGCCCAGGAGTGAATCAGAAAGTGGTGGTGTTTTTGAAACAAGTCTTGTTATGAAGCCCCAGGCTTGAGGCTGAGTGGTGATGACTGATGGAATCCCATAATCATAGAATGGCTTGGCTCGGAAGGGACCTTGAAGATGATCTCATTCCAGTGCCAACCCCTGCCATGGGCAGGGACACCTTCCTCTAGCCCAGCTTGCTCAGAGCCCAATCCCACCTGGCCTTGGGCACTTCCAGGGATGGGGCAGCCACAGCTTCTCTGGGAAACCTGTGCCAGGGCCTCAGGACTCTCACAGGGAACAATTTCTTCCTGATATCCAATCTAAACCTGCTCTCTGTCAGTGTGAAGCCACACCCTCTTGTCCTGTCACTCCAGCCCTTCAAGAGTCTCTCTCCATCTTTTTTGAAGGCTCCCTTCAGGCACTGGAATGCTGCAATGAGATCACCCCAAAGCCTTCTCTTCTCCAGGCTGAACAAACACACCAAAGTGTCCCTTAGGAACTGAAGGCAGAGCAGGATACTCCCAGTGCTCAAATAATCTACCAGTCCTGCCATAGCCATAATCACAGCTACCCCACAACAGCTGGGCTGCAAGGTCAGCTGCAACAGAACTCCAGGAGCATTCACTGACAGCCATGTCAGACTGCAGCAATGGCACTCAGAGTTTATAGCAGAGGATATTTTAAGGCCAGTGGACAGTTGTAAGCTCTTGATCAGCTGCCATGAAATATGGCTCATTATCACTTGGTGTTATGATAAAGGACACTCAGAAAGACCATCCTCCACTGAGGAAGCCATGTGGAGGGAGAAGTCCTCACGGGCTTCATTTAGCCTTCCCAAAAAGTGTTTCCTTATCGTTTAAGCAGGCTGATGCCAGCCTCAAAAGCTGACTGCAGACCTCAAATTCAGGCTACCAAAACATGGCAGTCTGTTGGCACTCTCAGTGTTACTGAGGAAAAATTCCTGAAAAGGAGAGATGTAAAAGAGAGAGGTGAAGAGACCTACAGAGAAAGGAGCAGACTATACATCAGTGGCAGTGAAAAAAAAAGAACAAGAGGCATCTGCATAAAATGAGAATCTACACTGATGCCAAACCAATGTCTACAGGATTGAAGTCACCAGTCTTCAACAGTAATAGAAGTCAGGCTCAATTATGTGTATCAAATTCAAAAGTATTCAGTGTTTCTTAGGAGTCAGGGCAGCATCTTACACTGGATTCATGATTATCTTTATCACACCTGACAGAATGTGAATGCTGGAATCATGATCATGTGGGCTCCCAGCAGAAACTAAGACATGCAGTGGAGGGATTCCCAGGCACCAAGGCAGTGGCTGAGGGCAATTTCCACTGGAACTGGAAGTGTTGAAGAAGAAGGAGCCCCAGCCATGATTCCAGACCCTTAGAACAGTATATTAGAGTGAATTCAGATAAGCTGAAGCTTTCAGAGAACAGTGACATCTAAGAACTCTTCAGTGTTTCCAATTATACCTCAAAAACCTTGGAGCCATGAAGGAAATGTGTAAAGAAAAAGTGGTGAAGGATTTCTAGTGGTTCACAGAGAAGATAAACTACTAGATTCTTCTTTTTGTCCTCCTGCCTCTCAGGACACAAGAATTATTGAAGTTACCACACAGAGACAAGATTTGGCAGCAGTCAGGGCCCCATGTGATAGGGTAAAGGCAATCCAGCACAGGGAACCAGTCCTGAATTGCTATAAACCCCTGGAACAGACAGAGCCACAGAAAGCTTGGACCTTGCTGCAAAGTCAGCACCTGAAGCACTTCCTGGTGGAGCCCTGAGAGATGAACAAGGTGCTGCTGCTCCTGCACAAGGGGTGGGACAATCCCAGTCTGTCACTTTGGGGCATGGCAGGAAGATGCAGCATGAGCTCTAGCACAAGGAGAGCATGCTGAGGAAGTGCTGAGTGCTCCTGGGAGCTGTCTAGGTGTGATGATAAAGGCATGGAACCACTTTGTGTCCAGAGTGTACAGCTCTGCTGGGAGGAAGAAGTTGCACAGGCACTGCCTGTCTTGTTACTAGGCAAAGGATTGAGTGTTTGTGTCTCTGTGTGTGTGCACATGGGCAAGATGGGCTTTTATTTAAAGCAGGACAAGCAGTAATCCTGGAGGATATAAGAGCTGCCATCAGGAAATTAATAACTTCATACCTAGGGATAGAGGGTGCTTTATTGGAGCCAGACTATTCCTCTGGCCAGGCACCAATGTGCACTGCAGAGCGTGGTCAGGATAAACACTGATCAGCAGGGATCTTCCTGCCATTCCAAGACACCTTTGCAAATGGCCATTTTTAAGGACAGGAGATGGATGGTCAGCTTTCTGAGAGCTGGCTCTGGAGGAAGCCCTGGCAAGAGCTGATAGGAGAGGAGCAGTGCCTTCCCACAGTCTGACAGGCCCTGCATGCCCTGCTCTGACACGGCTCAGAGCACTCTGCAGCAGAATTTGTGCCATTCAGCACTTCACAGGCCAGATTTGAGCACCAGATGTCTTGCCACGGGTATCAAAAATGAAGAGGAGCTAGAGCAAACAAAGTTAGCAGCATAAACAGTGCAGGGGCTGATAGTCAAAACAAGGCAGTCAGGAAAGTGATCCTTACCTGCCTAAGCTGGGATCCAGCAAAGCTTTTTCCCTAAGACTAAACAGGGAATGACCGATGCATCTACTGAAGGAAATGGGTAGAGGAGGGTGGGTTGCAGTCCAGCAGGCAGGCTTTAGAAGCAGTTACACTAAACAAGAAACTCACAGTAAAGACTTGGAGAAAACAGAAGGTCATTTGCATCTGCTGCTCACAGTGGGGCAGATACAAAGTCAGAGAGCAGCAGCGCAGGTAAGGCCAAAGGAAAGCAGCTGCAGCCTGGCAGGGATCATAGCTGGCATCTAGAGTGGCAGGAGGGTGCTAAAGGAAGGCCAGAGGTAGCTGCAGAGCTGGGAGAAATGTCATGACACAGCCTGAGCAGAGACCAAACCAGAAAACATCAGCACCAACGTGTGTGTGCAGCAGAGCCGCACCAGCGGGAAATGGGGTAACCTAAAAGATGTGAGGGCAACAAAAACCTGGCCATAAGGGGGTCCTTATCTCTTAGAGGGACTCAGGATCTTCAGCCCCAGCTCTAAACCTGTAGAAAGCCTGAAAGAACCACACAAGGGCAGAAAATGCTGAGCAGGCAGTTCAAGTGTCTGTGGCAGAGGGTTGGAAATGCTCCCTGCTACATTTGTCCTTCCCTGATGAGGATTCCCAGTGCAGGATGCTTTGCAGAGCTGCTTTGGCAGCAGAGCTTCCTCTTGCTTTATTTTCAGCATGCAGGAGAGGCAAAAATGCTTAACAGGGTGTGTTTCAAACATATACTTGCCTTAGAGCCCAAATTTAGAGTTACAGTTGCATGTCCTTTTTCGGGAACAGGGTTCTTGCTGACCTGCCTGCCCAGAACTCTTCTTGTCTGCTGGAGAGACAGCTCAAGTGAAGCAGAAGCAATTATTTACAGAAAAAGAAAGAACTTGAGTAAACAGAAACACTGGCGCCTACTGCATATTAAAGTGAAAGACCCAGATGCTTTGAAGCCCTGTCCCCAGGTGATTTTAAGTACTCCAGAATAATTCTAAGTCTTACCCAAAATGAAGGCAGAGAGGCACCCCTCAGACACTACATCAATGTCTCATCTTTCCTGTGCCTTGGGCACTGCTGTTGTTCCAGCTTCTCAGTCTTGCTTTTTTGTGTCGTGTCCTACTTTATATCTGGGCCAGGGTCTGTTCTGGACTCGAGAAGTTTGTGACCTATTCCCTTTCTGGAGCTTCTTCTGTGCTGGCTGTGGCAGGAGGGCATGGTCTGCTTCCTGTTGGTTGTATTCCTTAAGCACTTTGTTAGATCATAGCTCTTGAGTTTTGAGCACCTCTTTTTATGATTTATTTTCACTTGAAGTCTCAAAATCAAGTCTCATGGTGTTTCAAATGCCACTGAGTGCTTAGTGAGCACATTGCAGTAGGGCCATTACACTTCAGACAAATCTCTTCCTCCCTGTGTGGCAGCTTGCTGAGTTATTTACAAATCTCTTGCCTTTAGAATTTCTAAAGCTTTTGTCCCGTTATGTCCTGCTTTTCAAATCTTTGTGCATTATGTAGGAAAAGAGAAAGGACACCCATCACACACCTTCTGTCTGTGTCCAATTGCCTCAAGGCAGCAGTCAGAAAGTTAATATTCAGCAGTTACAGCAGCATTTTCTGACTTCAGCAGTGTGTGAGGATCAACCCCAGGATAATGATCCCATTGTACTGTGTAGCAGAGAAATACATTGACAGTGTGAGGCATGCCAGGAAGAGCCTTTCAACAAGGGACAGGCAGCAGTGAGCATGGCAAGATGGATTTGCAAGGCAAATGTCACAGCACAGGGCAAAAGGCCTTGCCAGCAGCTACTTCCAAACGTTCTGCTAATAACAGAGCATGTGAGATGTGAAGACATGCACGGGGATGCTCCATATCTGAGCCAGAATATCAGACCACTGCTCTCACCCAGTCTCACCAAATATCTGCTTTTCCTACATCCTGATATGTGCTTTGGAACAGGTAATCACTGTCAAAGCCACATTCCCAAAGCAACAGAACCCTTGGCAGAGATCTCTGGGATGTGTGGCAGGAGCCAGCAAAACCCTCTCGTGGAAGGAAGTTTGCTGTCTGCCTGAAACCTCAAGGTGATCCATGTTTGTTCATTTGGATTCAGAGCCTGTCTTAATCATAATCTTTGATTTCCCTCATGCTTACTGATACAGTTTAAAAACATAAACTAGTTGTTGTTCTTAAAAATATAAACTATCTTAGAGTTTAAAAACAAGAGGAGGTGCTTGCCTCTGTCCTCACAAGCCTACATTTTACCTATGGAAATTGCCATGACCTGGGTGAAGTGAAAGGAATCCCCACCTAGCTGCAAGGACAGGTAATACCCAACCACCCAGGCCTCCAGTGTCCTGGCATGTTTTACACGTGGCAATCCCTTTTCTCCTGTGAATGAATATGGATTTATTTAGAGTTGCCAAACTATGGATGGATTTCAGGTTCCCTTATGAAAATTGTACCTAGACCTGCCTGAGGTCACTGTGTGTGGTTCAATGAAGCCAATTTCCTACAACAGCAAAGCAGCAGAAAAGCAATTATGATGTTTTGTTTGATTGATAAAAAGAGATAGAAATATAATCATTAAGAAATTATATCGGATGACATCTTCATCTGCAACACTATTTCTGTGTGTCTTGTGTTGTGGGGAAAAGGCAGAGATTGAAAATGAATTAAATATAGCAGCTAAAGATAGTGAATGGCATAGGAAAAATAAAAGGAAAATGTGTGGAAATAATGTATTTATACATAAACCAAATCCATCTTTAGTTTGTCTCTGTAATTTATTAAATTTATCACAAATCATGAGTAGTTTCAGGTTATCCCCAGCTGTGGACTTTTAGAGTTAACCTTGTTGAAAGAATGATCACCCTTCTAACTCACAGGCATCTGTGACTGTGCAAATCTCATTGGATTGCTACCAGCTGGAAAATCAGAGCGTGGAGCAGAACTCTGACCTTTGTGCGGCAAAATCCAAGGAAACAATCAACCGAAGGAGATAAAGGAGAATCCTCCTCATTAAGGAGGAAGTGGTACAGAAATCAAATTCACTTGTGCTGAGGTTCGTTTTGCCAGCCTGCCCACCGAGGCAAAGAGCTCCACCTCCTCAGCCAGCCACAGGGAGGGGCTGGGAACTTGAACTTGGAGCAATAAATTAATCCGAGCACGGATAGGAGTTAGCACAGCAGGGGTTGGAGGGACCATTTGCTGTGGAGCCCTGCTTGTGGAAGAGCTGTAGGAGCAGACCAGGCTGCTCGTTCATTCTAGCCAGGGAAACAACCAAGACATCCAGGGTAAACACAGAACAATCAAAGGAGCTATTTCCTCCCACAATATGAAAGTCACCACTGTATTGAGGACAAGCACAAGTCATATGTTCCTCTTAAGTCCTACTTAATCCCTGCTTTGGGGATTTAAAGGACGTTCAAGTGATTCATAAACCCTGTGTGCGTTGTCTGCTCAAGAATGATTTTTACCCACCACAGAGACAGCTGAGCCATGGGAAATTCTGCAGTGGGTTTCATCAATGGAATAATGCTGTTGTGTTCAGGAAGGTGTGGCTGAGGCTCTGTCTCACTTGCAGCTGTAGCTTTAACATCTGACATCCTGATAATCCAAACTTATGGTTTATGGTAGGCCTTGATTCCCCACAGGGTTCTGCAAGTAATGTATCTGTCTTACTGGCATCATTACATATCTGGCTGGGAAAGTAAGTCAAGGAGGAGCTTTGTATCCAGCACAAGCCAGGAATAAAGGCAGGAGGTCTCTTCTGACTGACAGTTTATTGATCTGAGCCAGCATGACCAACTTCCTGTTTTCTAAAAAAAAAAAAAAAAGAAAAATATCTGCTTATTTTCAGAGGATATGTCCAGCTGGAAAATGGGCTGAAATCAGCAAGATGGTGATGGTGTTGCTGCTTTTGGAAGGTAACAACCAAACTGTGAAAGATGGTTTCAGATACCTTTTGCACAGTGTGTGTGAATATATTTTTGCTTGGGTTTTTGGTTTATGCCTAGTGGTGATCTGTTCTTGTTCCTCTTCATATTTTTTCTGCAGGTTCCTTAGCAGTGGCTCCTGAATCTATCACAGCTCTGTTCTGCAGCATGCAGCAGAAAGGAGATTATTCAGATCTATAGTTCTGTCAAATGACACTCCTTAAGATCTTGTGCAAGCTTAAAAAGGTGAATTTATGGTCTGGCTTTTATACCTTTTTGTGCCCAAGGCACTTTGATGTATAAAAATCTTTCAATAAAAGCAAATAAACACATACATCTACCACTTGCTGGGGCCATGAGCTCTGGGAGTTATTTTGTAGGGGGATTGATACTTTCACACCTCCTTTCTTAAAAGGAAAAAGAAAATTTAGAGAGACTATTTACAATGGCCTGGAGTGACAGAATGAAAGGGAATGGCTTCACATTGAAATAAAGTAGGGTTAGACTGGGTATGAGGAAAAAATTCTGTGAGGGTGCTGAGGCCCTGGCACAGCTTGGCCAGAGAAGCTGAGGTTGCCCCATCCCCAGAAGTGTTCCAGGCCAGGTTGGATAGTGCTCTAATCAAGCTGACATAGTGGAAGTTGTCCCTGCCCAAGACAGGGGGTGGAACTGGATGATCTTTAAGGTCTCTTCCGAGCCCAGTCATTCTGAGTCCATGAAATTCAAACGCGTTGCGAGAAGCAGAGAAAAACTGGTATTGAAAAGGTACTGGAGACAAACTCTGGACAGGGTAATCTTTTTTTCTATCCTCAGAATAAATCCTAAAACCTAGATAAAGTTGTAGATGCTGGATTCTAGTCTCAGAACCCTGGTTCTCACTTGTGACCCTCAGCAGCAGCAGCGTTAGCTTGGTCCACACACTTTTCTTCCCCTTTCCATCTTTCATCTTGCCTTTCCTATGTAGACTGTTGTCTCTGAGAAGCAAGAGTTTGCATGTCCATATGATATATGTAATTCAGGTGGCCCTGATCCTGTGCCAGTAGAAAAATATAAAAATCTCCAGTTTGACACTCAGCAACACAGCTGGGAAGTTGGAGAGGGAGCAACAGTACTCTTTGTTCCTGATGGAACATGACCTCTGGCTCTGTCCAGCTTTGATCACTAAAGGAAAGAAAGCTTTCCCAGGTCCTTTCATACTGCTTCCCCTGCTGTGCTGCTCTTTTTTGCTCCTAGAGAGTTCCCCAGCTGCAGCAGGAACTCCCAACTCTCTATCCCTGCTGGGGGGAAATGGTGCTCCCTGCTAGCAATATGATGGTGTCCTAGATGCAATTATAAACCAGAGGGCTCTCCTGTGGCATGAGGAAGATCGCCTTTACTCTGGATATTTAGCAAGAACTGGTGATCCAAAACGTTCTGGTTCCACTGCAGCCCTCCTTTCCTTCAAAACCCCTCACAAGCTCTGTCCTGTAACTCCATCTTCCCTGCTGGAACACCTTTGGCTTTGCAGCAGATGGCAATGCAGCACTGCCCGCTGCCAAGATGAGCCAGTTCATTTTTCCATCGTCTGCATCTTACTATGAAGCAGCAGAAAAAGAGGGAAAAAAAAAAAAAAACCCACTTGGCAGCTGACCTGTGGCAGGTTATCTCCTGTTGTGGCTCTCTCAGCAATATGAGCACATCGATTCTAATAACTCAGGAATAAGCAAACGGAGAAGGCCAGAGACAGCTGGCCCTTACTGGCATGGTGGACCTGAAGGCAATCTACAGAGCCAGCTAAAATTCCAACCTCAGATTCCTAAACAGCTCAGATTTTCCTGGTGCTTTTCCCACCCCTTGGTGCAGCACTGAAATGGAATATTTTCTTGGCATTGTACCTTTTCTATCTGCTCTCTCCACCCACTTTCATCACATTGTGTCTCAGCATTAGCCTGGCTTTTGGGCACATGATGCTGTGGAATTAAAAGCTTGAGTTTTTAGCAGATTAGTCCAGTCAGCTTTCAGTTGTGACAAAAACAAAAGCAACCTTCAAATGGGGAGCCAGGTATCACAGCAAGGAATGCACGAGATATCCGTGGGTAGATTTAGTTCAATTAAAATTATCCATTTTAATTCTCATTCCCTCTATGTGCTTTTAATCATTTCAATAAAGGCACATCAAGAGCTTTCAATTTGCTCAGGCCCACAGTGAGTTAAAACTTGTATTTTATGAAGGAAGAAGTTTCCAATTTCCTATTTTTTAGAGCTAAGTAGCATTTTCCATGGCCCACTGAATGTCTTCAAAATAACAACCAAAGCTTTATAAATACAAGCACAGCCTTCCTTTCCCTCTGAAACTCTGAATCTCTTTTAGAAAATAAACAGGGATGGACACTTCAAGATGATGTTCCTGTTCAAAGACCTGAAGAATTTTACAGAAATCCCTCTTTCTGCTCTTCTGCCTTGGGGCTGTGGCAGAAGGGAGCTGTGGAGACAGATTCAAGCTCTTGGTGCACTGCAAAGCCATGGCTTCTGATGGATTTGCTTCTCACTGAGGATGCCAGAAGAGTGAGAAAAAGGGTCAGGAAGTTTAGATACAGCCTCAAGGAGCAGCCTCCAGCAGCAGGTAAGTGAGCAGTACTAAAAGATAGAGAGCATCATCATTTTCCAGGGAGCTTGGCAGTTTTCAAATAAAACAGCATTCTGATACCATGTAGAGCAAATGCAATTCTCTGTTGTAAATCAAATTAGGCAAGGGATACCAACATTTCAACATCCCCCCCTGCAAAAAAGTGTTTATACATTCAAAACAAACGAACAACAGGAAAAAAGAAAGGGATATGAAAATATCATAGCTAAAATGTTCCTTTCATCTTCTTGTGTCAGGTTCTGAATTATTACAGATCAGCAGTCTGCTATCCTGCTGCATGCTTCTGAAACATCCATAAGAAATTTTTGGTTTTACTTGAAAACAAAACAAAACAAAACAAAACCCCATGCAAACTATTTCAGCTAAGTCCAAGGGATCATTTTGTATTTCCAAATGCTCAGAAAACTCAAGTCACTTGCAGTTAAAATTGCCTTTCCCAACCCAGTGGCATTCATTTAGGCTCTGCAGTGGTTTTGCTGAGCTGTGCTGGAGTTTTGACTTGTGCAAATCAGGATTTTCGTGCCTGTGCTTGTCTGTGCAACAGAAATAACAGGCAGAAGTGTGTACCTAGACAAAACTGACCTAGATGAAAAGTTTAAGTTGATTATCTTGGAGCACAAACCTGAGAAGTTAAGGAAAGAAAGGGTTTTCCTGTGCTGCTTTTACTGTGGGTGAAGCAAGAGCAGAAATTCGGGTGGACAGATGGAGGTGCATTTCAAAGCACAGCAGTTAAACTCTCCAAGGCTTCCAGAGTCCAACATTATTTTATTTTCCTGAGCTGCAAGAACCTGCTGGACACAGAAGTCCCTGCATGGGTGAACACAAGCATTGGCCATCTGGGTATAGATAGAAAGGCAGTGCAAATTACAGGAGGACATGCTTCAGTAATGGGGTCTTAGACAAGACTCAGTGAAACAGGAAAGTGTGGACAGAAATCTGGTGGTTAATTCTAAAGATTTATTTACTCAGTGCATCAAAGATTGACACAGTTCAGATACCTCCTAGATCCTTGGAGACAGATATTTTCCTAATTATTTATTGATTTTCAGACACTGAATTTCTGTCTTCAGCTACCATTGTGCAGTTGTGGGTTTTTTCCCCTTCTTAAATCTGTTATTCCAGAGGTACTACCACTATCCCTGATGGGCTCAGCCTTGGCCAGTGGCTGGTCCATCCTAGAACCATCTGGAACTGGCTCTGTTGGACACAGGGGGAGCTTCCAGCAGCTTGTCACCCCTGCTACCAAAACTGTGCCCTGCGAACACAATGCACCCAAAAATGAAAATAACCACAGTGAAATGTTGTATATTTTTCTCAAACCTCCTCTGTGTATTTTTCAGGCTTAAATGAAGCTGATTTTAGAATATTACCTGTTCAAGGTAAAGCTAGGAATAGCTTCCCTGCCAGAAGCAATTCGTGCTAAGTGCATTCTTTGAATGCAGGGTTGGCCTTTAGGGAACTGCATGTGTGATGCAAATGTGCAAAGATGGATGTGGAAATAAGAAAAATCCTTTCACACAGGCTCTTCATTTGAGCTTTCTTGTCCTTAGAGAGCAGGGGTGCAAAGTTCAGTGGCCTAAACTTAAATTGTAGTTTGGAGTATTTTGCTGTGTTACATTTTCTTTCTGTGACTTTCCAAAGTAGATGTTATCTGTCAAAATATGATCCCAAACAGGCTTGTTTGCTTCAAAGTGTTACATTTTGCTAGCCAGGATTTCTTCATAATTTTCAATTTGAACCTGTTCTTGGTCAGTGAGAAGGCAGTGAAAGTTGTGCCAGGGCATCCTGCTCTAGAGAGGATTACAAAATATGCCATATAATGTTTATCCAGCCACAGCCAAAACAACACACTTTAATTCACAGGGTAACTCACAGCACCACTGTGGGACTACACAAAAGTGGTGAAGATGGTAACAGAAAATTCCTACTGGTTTACTAGGAGAGGGAACATGAGGAGGGACTATTTACCAGGGCCTGGAGTGACAGGAAAAGAGGGAATGGCTTCACACTGACAGAGGATATTGGGAAGAAATTCTTCCCTGTGAGGGTGGTGAGGCCCTGGCACAGGTTGCCCAGGGAAGCTGTGGTTGCCCCATCCCTGTCAGTGTCCAAGGCCAGGTTGGATGAGGCTCTGAGCAAGGGGTCGGAACAGGATGATATTTAAAGTTAATTCCAACCATTCTGTGATTCTGAGAAAGTGGTTCCAGGCAGTAAAACCACATCTGCCCACCACCCCCTCAGGCTGTAATTTGAATGAAACAACACAGGCCAAGCATTGCTTTAGCCTTTTGCTCTTTGGATAATATTACCAGCTCTCCCAGGCTTGAGTGTAAGGAGCTTAGCTCTGCAGCATTATTGTGACTAATCTCATCAGGGACTGCTGTGGCAGCCAGGCTCCCCTGACACAGATGATGGGGAGGTCTCAGAATAAGGGAAGGGCAGATGGGGAAGCCCCACATAAATCATAAAGAATATGAAATAAACATTCAAGAGCTCAATGAAAATCCCAGATTAAAAAACCCAAAAAAACCCCAAAACCCCATGTCTAGTCTCAGGCTGCTTTGCACCTAAAAATATAAAAATCCCATTTCTGTTCTTTCATAGACTGAGGGAATGTAGATCTGCATGAGAAGAATCTAATGTGGGCATGAACCTATGTGGGACATTTCCTGCTGGACTTTCCATGAGTTTAAAATCTATTTTACACTTCAGAAGTGTTACATTAGTAGCAGCAAATTCACCAAATAATGTGACTCCATCATCCTGAAAATTAGTATATCCTCAACCTCAAGGCAGAAAAGTTACCTTAAGAAAAGATTAATTAAAACAAGACTTTCTTTTTACTTTCTTTCTCTCAGGAAAAAAAACCCAAAAAAATCACCTGTCTGGAAATAATAGGATGATTAGAGAGGATGTCTCGCTTAGACTGTGATGAAGACCCAAAAAGCTAGGACATTTCAAGTTTTCCTATGGCTTCCAACAGAGACCAAGAAAGAAACTTGTACCATAGAAAGGGCCAAAATTATAGATCCAGCCCAGTGGGATAGACAGGAAGAGACCCTGGGCAAGATTATGAACTTCCAAGAGAGAAAAGTGTATTGCTGGGAATCTGCTGTAACTGTTCTGTGTCTTCAAGCTTCCAGAGTCATTTAAAATGTGCTTTCTTCAGTGATTTTGATTTGTATGCTAGGAACTCACCTGTTAAGGTAGCATTTTCTTAGGAAAAAAAAAAAAAAAAAGATAATCTCATGGAAAACTTGGGTTTCTGGAAGTTTGTAGGCACTGAAAAATGATAGTCATTAAGACTGGACAAAATCACATCATGATCTCAATCCACAGATTAACCTTTGTCAGATCTGTTGCGAGGCATGTCAGAAGAACAGGAAGAGCTGTCTGGGAAAACATAAAATTGCCTGAAAGAATACATATTTATCCACTCATATCTGCCCATCCATCCATTCATTGATCTTGTGCACACCCTGACAAGACATGCTTCCAGCTTCTATTCTTTCCCCCTCACACATCAATCCAGGCAGTTACTGGACATGATAATTATAGTAAGCTCTTAAATCCCAATAAATACTACCAAGCTGGCTACTCAGAAGCTTCCATGCCATCGACTTTTTAACACAGTAATGATGATTAGACAGTATTGCATCTGAGTACTTTTACAGGTTTACCCTTGATTAAACATAGGGAGAGGGAGGAAATACTGTCAGAAATGGGAAGGAGATATTTCAGCCTGGAAAGAGGTTATGTTTTCAAATTTTGACTTTCAGAAGAGTGGCAGAATAATAAACATGTAGAGGTTCCTGGTTTTAGGCTCTGGTGTTCTTTCAGTGACAGAGAAGTGATGCCTCTGCTGCTGTGAGGGCTCTGGAACACCCAGTGCTGTGGAAACTTGGTTTGTCACTCCATGTGGAAACTTGGTTTGTCAATCCATGTCCTGCAGCATGAGCTCAGTTTCTTAGATGAACTTGCAAAAGGGCCAAAAGCTTGGCTTGCCACTCATGGTGGTGCCCAAATTCCATCGCCCAGCATCACCAGTGGAAATGCCCAAGGTTTCCACTACCAAGAGCAAAATCAGAACCAGGGTGGGGGGCAGTGGAAACAAAACCAGGGATGTAGCACCTCCCACCCTCCACCTGCATGTTGGCCAGGCATTGCCTCAGAGTTACATCAGTCCTACCTGCCTCCTCTCTCCTTCCCACCTGTGCCAGGGAAAACGTGCAGCTCCTTGCACAGGGCACTGTAAAGTTTAGGAAACACAAACTAGTTCCTCTTCTGGCTTAAACTCACAGAGCTCAAATGCTTCCTGTGAGGGAAATGCCTTTTGAATCTCAAATTTCTCATGATTCAGAACTTACTCAGAGCCCTTCTTTCCAGCATCTCACAAAAGGCACCATTTAGTTTTGCTGCCTCAAGATCTTTCTATTCTGCAGCAGCAGAGTAGGACCAGGATGAGGAGGGAAACACACAAGATAAGTGAACATTTGGCAGTCCAAATGGCTGAAAGGTGAGGAAGGGATCCTAGCACATGATGAATCAATAAAAAAGAAAGTCAATAGTGAAGGAAAAAATCTGGAAAGGGTTGATACAACTGCATGTGAGAGGAGTATGCTCTGAGTGGAGAAGGGTTGCAGGGGACCAGCAGCATTGCAGGGGCTACAAAATCTCTAGAAGACTGTAGGTGTGTAGAGTGAAGCAAGGTTCATCAGATCCTTCTCCTGAATCCAGTAAGTGACTCTCACAAAATCTGGATATCAACAAATACATCAGAACCAGGTGATTCACTCCATTTTGGTTGCTGTAAGTGCTGTGAAGTTCTGTGTACAGCAAACAGTGATTCACATAGGATGAGTAAGGCCCAGCAGTCTGTGGCAAGAGCAGTGGAAACCTGCCAAGGCCATAGCAACCCGTGTGTTCTGTGTCACAGGATGGAGTGACACGCCAACCCCTTTTCATCCTTATTTTCCATTGAAGTTTGTCCAGACTCCTGGCCAGAATCAAGGCCCATTGGATGCCCATTTTGTACCAAGACACAGCTTCTAGTTCTGGGCAGAATTGCTTCTGAAGGGCAAAAATAAAAAAAATATCATCGGTACTGTAGCTCTTGGTAGGAACTGAGGCTCTGGTTCTGCGTGGCACTGAGGAGGGCACAACAAGACTTTAGACAACAACCACTCTTCCTGAGTAGGGACAGCAAATGTATATGAGAGGGGCCAAATGAAAGGCCAAAGATATGTCAGCTGAAGAGGAAATCAGTTGAAGAGGCAGTCTGAGTTTCCTCAGCAAACTGCAATTCAAAGGCTTGATCAGTGAGGATAAAAAATTGTAGATTTTGATATTGAGGCTATTTCATATTCTTGCTGATTGACCTACAAAAGTCAATTGTCTTGCTACTGCTTTGAAATGTTTTATACCTTCCAGCCCATGTTTCTTTGTTGCTTGGTATCCGTACTCACTTCCACTGACACTGAATATACACAGAAAACCAGCTGTCTTTATAAATTCCAGTATCTCCCTCTGTGGAGAACTCCCAAAGCAGGACATGGCAGCTGTTTAGCAGCACACAACACCCCTGTGCACCACTGCAGGGTATGAAGGAGTGCAGATCCCCATATCCCATTGCCATTGCAAGATGAAAGCATAGATGATTAGGCTATAATTTACCACACTGAATTTGAGCAGTAAGCTGAGGTTAATGGCTCTACAACACTTGAGAAAAGTGTAATTGATCTCTTAGAGAGCATGAGTGGTTAGGAGATGGGTTTGTGTCACTGGGAAGGTAGTGCTGTCAACATCAGTGTCCACTAACAGTGTTCACAGGGCACCCCTTCACCCAGCCTAGTGAAATGGGTGTGCTTCATCTCCCACATTTGCCAGCACCTTATAAAAATGGACCTGGGCTGATTCCATTGCCTTTTGTGTTGGTCACAACCAGAGGAACTGCTCAAATAGGGATTCATACATCTCAAAATAATCCATTTCCTCCTCCTCCCAAAGTCAGGTAATGCTGCTGTCCCCATTTCATTACACCTGAGTCAGAGCTGCAGTAAATTGCCTCAAACATCAGGAATTGTCATGGTGCTGCATCCAAGGTGATGAAGCCTGAGCCACTGAGGATATAGCAAACTGAGCTCAGAGTCACAGAATTGCAGAATGGTTTGGGTTGGAAAGGGCCTTAAAGATCATCCAGTTCTACCCCCCTGCCATGGGCAGGGACACCTTACACTAGCCCAGCTTGCTCCAAGCCCCATCCAACCTGGTCTTGGGCACTTCCAGGGATGGGGCAGCCACAGCTGCTCTGGCCAACCTGTGCCAGGGCCTCTCCACCCTCACAGGGAAGAATTTCTTCCTGACATCCAATCTAAACCTGCTCTCTGTCAGTGTGAAGCCATTCCCCCTTGTCCTGTCACTCCAGGCCCTTGTCCAGAGTCCCTCTCCATCTTTCCTGAGGGCTCCCTTCAGGCACTGCAAGGCCACAGTGAGGTCACCCCAAAGCCTTCTCTTCTCCAGGCTGAACAATCCCAATTCCCTCAGCCTTTGCTCCCAGCAGAGCTGCTCCATCCCTCTGATCCCCTTGGTGTCCCTGCTCTGGCCTGGCTCCAGCAGCTCCCTGTTCTTCCTGAGCTGGGATCCCAGGGCTGGATGCAGCCCTGCAGGGGGGTCTCTGTCAGTGTGGGCTTACAGACTTGCTCTAGTCCCATGATTGGACTCCAGCATGGGAGAATCCCCCTCTGGAAATGAGAGGGAAACAGCAATAAAAAATTTTTGTCTGATCAGATTCACCAGAGTTGTCTTTCAGAAAAATTTCAGGGGTAGAATTTTTCAACTGCAAACCTTTTCTTCCCAGCAAAACCAAATGTAACAAAATAAAGTCAATAAAACAAACCAAAAGGTTTATGGGAGGATGGAAGTCTTTCCCTTTTCCATTTCCATTCACAGGTTGATTTTAATTCATTACCTAGTCTACCCCATCATACAAACTGACTAAAACAACGAATGATCTTTCTAATTGCATGTCCTTTCTTAATGCAGATGTGAGCCTAAACTTCCTTCTCAACAATTGGTTGTATTTCTACTTGAGCTTTTCACAGTATAACAGAAATAGATCTTATCTGACTCCAAAGAGTTTGTCAGGAATGAGCAGATTAGAAGGAAAGTAGATGCTGGGGCAGAAGAGATGTAGTTCTGCTTGTATTTTTAATCAGATCTAGATGTTGTCCCCAAGTTAAGAAACACTGCAGCCAGGGTGGACCTACCCCGGGCTGATTATGAGTTTAAACTGCTTCTGCAGAGAGGTGTCACATCCAACAGACAGAGGCTTTGAGCCATTCAAGTGCACAGAAGGTACAATCCTGTTAAGGACAGTCTTTCCTCAACATCTTTCATCCTGCTGCCCTTGGATTTTGAGAAACTTCTGGAAAGGATGTGTCTTTCAGCAGGCAAACCCCTTGTTTCTCTGGTGTCACATGCACACCTGAATACCTTTATTAGAAAGGTGAATAAGTGACATTCTTCAGTTTTCTAAGAACATAAATTTAATTGGACTCCAGCCAAACAAAGGCAGCTGGATCACAGCCACAGTCTGCCCATGCTGTTAGAAATTCCTCTGAAGTCCTCAGTGGAATGCAGAGTGGTTCACAATGTGAAGAATGCACACAAGAGCTCTCACTCAGAGCCCAGTGAGCTGCAGTTGGGAAGGATCTTGGCCCCCTCATATCTGTCTCCTCCTTCCCTCTGCTGAGCTAAAGCACCAGGCATTAAGATGCTGAGCCAAAATGCAGCATTTCCTGCAGAGCTCTGGTTTAGAGGCATTTGAAATATGACAGTGCATACTAAAACTCATGTTTTCTTGATGGCAAAGAGAGGAGGAAGAAAAAAATTATTTTCAAGGACACAGTATTGCTTGGGTCATCCAGACAGCAGCAGAAACTTGTTAACAGGACAATGAACACTGAATATACCAATATTTGGATATCCCTGAATATTTGTGGGTGGTGTTTTCACTTTTATGCCTTAAAGAAAGCTCGTGACCATGCAGTGGCACATCCCTATGGCAGAGAATCCTGTCCACGAATTCTTGCATTAAACCTGCATCTTGTCTCAAGAACAACTTGCATTAAATGGCAGGACAGGGACTAGAAAGGTGCAGGTATTAGTATTTTTCCAATTTAGCAATAGTAGAACGTAAGTTTAATCCTGGGTATGCCAGCCCATCACATTCTGGGCTGGGAAATGTTCTGTTTAATACATTTTTCCATTGTTTTCCCACCAGCACTTGAAATCTTACTAAGGCAGCATTTCCTTTTTTTACAGTTCATTTCTCTGCTACAAATATCTTTAAAAACAGGCAATTAAACAGTGTGAGGCTGTAGATGGACAACACTAATCTGCAAAAAAATGAGCAGAACCCCCTTGTTTTCCATCAGTGCTGCATTCATATCAAAGATGTGTCTGAACAGGCCAGCACAGGGGTACTGACTATCCATGTTCCCAGCATTAGTGCTCACCTTTCCTTCACCAGCCCATTGGAAAGAGGAAAGGGGATTTGCCATCCTCTCTGGATGACAGCTGCAATTCTGAACTTTCACACCTAGAGCTGAGAGCTTGATTTTGAGGAGGACCACAATAATGAACAAGGCAAACACTGCAATGGTGAAGAGGGAAGTTGTGGCCAGCACAAAACACTTTGTCTAATCTGGCATGACACATGAGACACCTTTTGTCCTTGTGGCACTTTAATAGTTGACTGATTTAATTTCAGTCTGAAAAAGCTTTTTGAGATGACACCTGAGGGCGGGGTGTTTTCAGGATAGTTAACTTGGCTGTTATGGCAGTTAACATTAAGACAGGCAAAGAATAGCTTTTAAAATGAAAATATAAGTCTTATACAGCAAAGCAAGAAGCTGTTCAGGCTTGGCTTCTTTCTTGATATATATTTAGTCAAATGCACTGAGCCTGCAAGGGACCAAAAATAAAATATCTGTAGTATGGCTTTCTGTATTCCCACATCCCCAAAATCTCAGCAGCTCACAGATATACAAAACCAGCCTAAAATCTGAGCAGCAGGGTCTCCACTAGAATACACTTGCCTTGCTCAGCAGCTGGACTTTTATTTACACAAACCAATGGCCAAAATCTGGAGAAAGCTGCTACGATGCACTCTGTGCTCTGCTATCCCCACCAGTGTTCTCAGATGGCCCCAGTTCCTAGTATTTAATCATGCCAAAACTCACTTAGCCCTTGAAATCAGACAAGATCAAGCTTATGAAGTGTGGGAAGCTCCTCCAGCATTCACTCAGTGGCAATTTACTGTAACTCCAGTAATGAGTTCCTCCCATGAGGCACTTGCATATCTGAAGCTCTATTTCCTGAGGCTGTCATGTCATTAATTTCCAGTGTTTATAGGCCAGTGGAGCTCCTGGATTTGCTGTGTGTGAAGGCTGGCAGATTCTAATGCATCTGCTGCAGTGCAGAGCATGGGTATCAAGCCCCCAGCACAACCTCTTCAGAGGGAGGAGTTCAAAAGAGAGGACACCCCTAGAACTGGAAACACAAGTATGGTGAACACATTTGCCTTCAAATTATCTTTTAAGCCCACAGCTAAACACTTGCTCATCAAAATTAGGTTTTAACTTGGATTTTCAAACCCCCTCTAAGACAAATCAGATGGAGGAAATTTTCTTATATTCCCCCCAACCTGAGCTGAAAATTTTCATTGTGAGCCATGAGTAACTCTGAAAACAACACTTTTATTTGTTGTTGCTGTAATGAACATTTGTTCCAGATTAGAGCAATCGATCTCTCTTTTTTTCCTTCTTTTTTTTTTTTTAATTTTTTTTTTATTTAAAGTAAGTTTTTAAGCTTGAGTAGATTTTTTTTTCTTTTGCCTACCAAGATTTTTAATCAACCAAGTAAACAAAGAATGTAATACTCCATCACCTCTTCTGCAAGGACCTACAAAGGGATTTTAAGGCATCGGCAACGTGCCTGTGAAACTATGGATTCTGACCAGAGGAGGGAAGATGCTGAAGGCAAGGCAGAAGGTTAAACAGTAGAGTAAGCAGCATGTCAGGAAATGCAGAGAAAAGTGTCATTTATTTTTATCCAGAAGCCTTTTCACTTGACAGAGCTGAAGAACTCCATTTTATAGGGAGTACCCATAGGACTTGCAGACTTAAAGTAATTCCATCTAGATTTTAAGCCAGAAAAGCCCAGTATTTCCATTTAGGTGTGTCTGATGGAGGGAGGGCACCCCTGGGGGTGGCCCTGCCTTGGCAGGAGAATTGGACTGGATGATCTCCACAGGCCCCTTCTACCCAAACAGTTCTGTGATTCTGTGACCATAAGTCATGCTATAGGATTTGGATCACAGCAGGAATTTATAACCAGAAAATTCCTCAAGAAGTCTAAAAAGTCCTCAGGGAACATGTGATGATGTAACTGCTTATTGTTCTTCCCTGTATTCCCCGCTTTGTGAATCACATTTTTACTTTTTGAAGGTAATTTTTTTTTTTTTATTTTAGGAGTGCTCTTTGAAATAATTACCTTTTTTCCTCTCACAAAAATATTTGTGATTTATACCTACATCTCCTCTAAAGCAGTTTTTACTTTTAAAGCTTTGAATATTTATGCCTTTGCATAAAGTTAAGGAAGCAGATGATTTATATGTTGATTCCTAACATTGCTGTAAAGTAGGGAACTTTTAATAAATTGGTTTGTAGTAGTAACCAGGCAGTCCAGATGAGTTCCTGCCTAAACATTCTACAGTCCAAGAAGATAGAGAGGATGTTTTATGAGAAAAAGAGACATGGATTGATCACACACAACATGAGATACACTCCTGAAAGCTGGACATGTCAGCCTCTCTCTGCCTTGAGAACAACACAACAGCTGTGGTAAAAGTAGGATTTGATCCTGGCTTCCTTACACACATGGAAAAAGAAGTTCCAATGCTAGGATCCTGCAGCTGTTTTAAAATAACTGGCTAAACTAAAAAACAAAAAATATAAAATACAAAATAGGCAGTGTTGTCTGGAAACAAACTGGAAAGATACAGAATATTTGTGGAATAGAACTTTTTAACAAAATATGACTTTCCTTATACCTGCAGTTCTCCTCTCAGCCCCTGCAGTCCTCTGAGCCTTAGAAATGTCTGCTTTTCAGGCAGATTGGACAATGCACAACTTCTAGTTGTGCCTTTTGCCATCTTCCCCAGGCTCTGTGCCAGGCAAGTGAAAGTCATTAGCCTCCTTTCCAGTCATGCTCATCTGGAGGCTGAGCTCAACCACCTACCTACTCCCCAGTCCTTGCCAGCTGGTGATTTTTCACCTCTTCTCTCATCATCCTACCATTCCCAACATCCCATTAAACCCTGCCTGTGTGTCTCCTGCCTTGCCTTCACCCAAGAAAGCTCAGCACTGCAAGCCCTGAGAAGTGAATTTAACCTTCAGCAAGAATATCGAGTCTCACATGACTCAGGCACACAATTAAGCTTTGCAAGATAAGGGGCTAATTAATTTAATTGCCAAACAGAAAGAGGGAACTCCTACTCAGGTTTGCCTGAAATCATGTTGTTAATTAATAATTTATTTATTTGCCATTTTACTTTGAAACCAGAAGGTAATGGAAATGTGAACAATAGCTCCCTGTTCCTGCCTTTAAATTTTGACTTTCTAGGACAAATGGAAGCCTCTCTTTTAGTGCATGTGGGAGGAGGAAAAAAAAAAAAAAAAAAAAAAAAAAAAAATTTTTTTTTT
>VZRH01006343.1:135860-147241 GCA_013397555.1 Urocynchramus pylzowi
AAAAAAAAAAAAAAAGACTTTCTGATGTTTCAGATAGAATTTTAAAAGCTCTACTTTTACTTTAATCAAGAAGTAGTGGGATTAAACAACAATTAATACATTATCCTCTATCATGAGACCTTTGCACTAAACATGATAGTGATAACAAATTGTTCTGTGGAAAAATGTTCTGAAATCAGGTGGATTTGGCTAACCCCACTGGAGACATGTTTATGAGTGACTGACTCAGGATTCTGATAACCAGGGGGATTTAGAACACACCTGATTTTAAGTGGAGCACTTCAATGAATATATGTAATATCTGTTTAAACACTGAAGGTTAAAAAATTGCATAATAAGCATTTGACTAAACCACAAATCTAAATCTGGTTCTCAGAAGAAATGTTTCTAATTTTTTCCTCCAGTTTTCCCCAGGAATTTGTTCAGGCTTTTTGCAGAAGCTGTGTGTTGGAATAAATGCTAGTATTTGTCCCTGTGAAATGACCTGAGTTGGCCAGAAGTTCTCCAAAAGTGGAAGCAAAAATTTAATTATTTCTTCAGAATACATTTTTCCCAGCTTTACTTTAAGTCTGTTCTCTTGACACTGAAGACAATTTTTAATGTACAAATATCCTTTTTATCATGAAATTCAGTGTAGAAGTGGTCTAGCACTCATTCACTGCTTCTGTCCTGGAGCAGTGAAGAACCATACTTAATAACATATTTGCTGTCTATCTAATTACAGTTTCTGAAGCATCTTCTGGGATGCTAACACCCAGAGCAGCAGGAAAACAGTCAACTGAGCCAATTATTCCAACTCTGTAGATTCATTGCAGTCTCACCAGCTGTTTTCTTATCCAACATAAAATGCATGAGCAAATGTGCCTGTCCTCAAGACTCCTCTGAGGGATTTTAAAGCTTTCCAACAATGATCACGGAATCACAAAATGCTTTGGGTTGGAAGGCACCTTAAAGATCAGCCAGTTCCAATCCCCTGCCATGGGCAGGGACACCTTCCACTGGATCAGGATGTTTGGAGCATCATCCATCCTGGAACACTGCCAGGGGCAGCCACAGCTGCTCTGGCCAACCTGTGCCAGGGCCTCTCCACCCTCACAGGGAAGAATTTCTTCCCAATATCCCCTTTAAACCTGCTCTCTGTCAGTGTGAAGCCATTCCCCCTTGTCCTGTCACTCCAGGCCCTTGTCCAGAGTCCCTCTCCATCTTTCCTGAGGGCTCCCTTCAGGCACTGCAAGGCCACAGTGAGGTCACCCCAAAGCCTTCTCTTCTCCAGGCTGAACAATCCCAATTCCCTCAGCCTTTGCTCCCAGCAGAGCTGCTCCATCCCTCTGATCCCCTTGGTGTCCCTGCTCTGGCCTGGCTCCAGCAGCTCCCTGTCCTTCCTGAGCTGGGATCCCAGGGCTGGAGGCAGCTCTGCAGGGGGGGCTGAGCAGAGAGGGGCAGAGGGGCAGGATCACATCCCTCACAGGGTAGAGAATGGTAGAGAAGAGCAGGCCAGCAGGCAGTGCTCCTCCTCAGCTGCATTTCCCCAGCAGGGGAATCTATGGTCTCTCCCTCTCTGGGAAATGCCCAAACACTGTCCCAGGATGAGAAAGGAGAGACTGGACACACTCCTGGGCACTTTGTTTCTGTGGGAGATGGAGCAGCAGTCAGGGTTCTGAAGGGCAATTTGGAACAAGGCTCTGCAGCAGGATACAGGACAGGGATAAGTTAGTCATGAGCACAGATGAAGAGTAATCCTGCATTAGTCACACCACAGATAATAAGAGCTGGAAAATAATGACATGTGAGCCTCATGTTAAACCCACTTATGCTTAATTCTCTGTGCTGAATATGAATTGTTCTAAAGAACAACGCATTCCTCTACAGAACAATTCTTCACATCATGCCACTAACATCTCTGTCATCTTGATTTAGGCCATTTAAATGTCAGTAAGACAAGTTAACACTGCCTAAGGGCAGCTCTGTCCCATGCACCAGAAATCTTTTTCTATCATATTCTCTTTTCCTGCAGTGCCTCATTAAAAGATGCAACTTTTGCACGCAGGGGTAGATTTGCAGTGGGGTTACAGGGGAGAGGGATGGTGAATCCCCTTTTTCCCCCCATATTCCTCCTCAGTGCAGTATGAAATACGAAGAATTAAGATCTAATGTGACTTGGTGTAGCTCTGCCACCACCCTGGCCATGCTGTAGCCAGCCTGCCATGTGGAAATGCTTCCCTTCCACTCATTCCAGCCTTGAATGCCTTGATTCCCCAGAAGTCTGTTTCTACATCCCAAAAAAAAGCCATGGATGATGAGGGAGCCCAAGTCAAGTTTTCCATATGAATACAAGGAGCCCATCTGCCTTGCAACCACTTTGAATGCCAAAAGATCCACAATTTCTACCATCAGACAGGATTATTAAACATTAAAAACACAGAAAATATTATAAGCCACAAAATCACAGAATCATTTAGGTTGGAAAAGACTTCCAAGCTCATCAACTCCAACATTTGTCTAATGCAACCTTTGACCATGCTGGTCACAGAGAAACTGGGTTTTGAAGGGCAGAATATTCCTGAGGGAAGGGGGAGCTACTGTGTTGCTTTCTGAGGATGCAAGTTCACCATAAAAAGCTATAATGAATTTTTCTTTTGGCAAAAGTGGGTATAGAGCCTGACAGCATTAAAGCCTCCGAGGTGAAATTTGAAAATGTTAGCAGATTATTAGCAGCACATTAAAAAACAGTGCAGAAAGCTGCAGTGCTGAATTAATGAAGTGCTGCCTTCTCAACGCCTTGCAGCCTGTTTGAAGAGAGTCTCTGAAGCTCCTGCCACAAGGTCCCCTCACCTGAAGCCATGGAGTTGTATGGTGCAGACCACACTCTACCATGTGCCTCCTACCTGCTGGGGTTCAGGTCTGTCCCACCTGCAGGAGAATTTCAAGCAGGGGCTCAAGGCACCTTTGAAGGAGAGTTAAAATGAATTTTATAAACCAACAGCCTCTGGTCCTGGGAGAGCTGTCCTACTCCTGCAGCTTTCTCTAAAGGTAGCCTGTAGAAAATACATTTCCTGTGTAGCCTGAGACTCACAGGAAATGTATTTTACCCACCCTTCTGGAGACAGAACTTCTGAAGCACTGTCACAGCATTTTTTCCTAATGACTTTGTGTATTTTTTCTTGATGAGCAACAACAACTTTGGGGGTGGGGAGGAGAAGAGAAAAATGTTCCCTGAAGATGCTGTTTCTGGAGGTTACTTTTAGTAAGCCTGGAATCTGCTGCCACTAAAATCAGCAAGAAGTTATCACTGGCACCAGTGGGAACAAAAGCATGTGCAGCAGTTTTACATTCAGAGGCTGGGTTGGGAAGTCTTTTGTTCTTGTCTTTGGTTTGCATGTCTTGTTTACACATGGCAGTTAATGTCAATAAAAGGACTAACCACCACTAACAAGCACCTGTAACAGATAAGCCAGTGAGTATGGGATGGATTGTGTTACAGCAGGGAAGGGGGGATTTGTAGCTCGGTGTTACACTAGGATGCTGCTTCCCCTTACAGGGAGCATATTCTCCAGTGGTTAAATCCAAGCAGGGATCTAATTTATTTGTACTGAATCACTCCTCCTGTAGCCACCCTTGAACACCCTCTCCCTGGGAACAAGGCAGCCTGAAGGTATTCATCTCCTAGCACCAATGCCTGCCTGGTGAATATGCCCAGCACCTTAGCAGAAGGTTTCAAAGGCATTTCCCTACAGCAGAGAACTGACACAACTCCTGTCTCTTAGGATTTTTACACTCTCATGGAAATAAAAGTGCTGACACAGTAGCATCCACCCCTTTCCTGCACCCCCCCTGCCCCACATGCTCCAATGCTGCCATCTTTCCTTTGCACACCCTGGATTTCTCTTTGAGGTCTTGCTGAGTCCCAGGTTCTTCATTTAACCACACAAAGAGAGGCTCTGCATGCTCCCTGTCTTATCTGCTCCCTTCTCTTTCAATCTGTTCTCAACCTCAGCCCTTCCCTTCCACTTCACAGTGTTTTTATTTACCCAAATTCACTTTCCTCCATGCTGCAGACCCTCTTTCACTGTCTCCTGGCTCCCCCTTTCTGTTCCCATCAGCTTGTCCTGCACTCTCAGCATCCCATCCTTCCTCCTTCTCAGAGTTACCCTCGATATGCCCTGAATCCCCCTTTGCCATGACCTTTAAGCTTTCCCACGAGGTTTAAGCTTCCCCACACCAATATCTGGTATCCAACAGGTGTCCCCCTGCCATCTCCAGGCATGTCAAACATCAGGCTGTGCAGAGCATCCCTGTGAAGGCTTTGAATCTCCAAGCAGGAAACCCAAGGCAGTGCTGTATGAACTGAATTCTCTCCAAGGGCATGTCTGGTACCTTGGGGTCTGGGCTCTGCTTTGCTCCTATAAAGACCTGAGAGTCCAGCCCGGAGTAGAGGGCATCCCTGCCCTCAGACAAGCACCTTCAAGCTTTGCAATCAACCCACAACAAAGGTAATCCTGCATTTTTCTTGCAGTCTCTGCTTGGTACCAACAGGGTCTCCTTTGCAGGAGAAGGAGATTTGTTCTCAATTTGCAGTGAGAAGTCCAGGTGTGGATCCATCTGAGACACGGCCAAAATATTGCAACATGCCCTGTGCTGCTGCATAATGTGGGTTTAACTTTCAGTGTCTTCTGAGGGAAAAGCTATAAAAGAGTTTAACTCTCTTTGCTAAAAGGTCTCTGTTCTTTTCTGTGATCCCTCTGTGTTACTAGTGTGTCTTTCACTAAAATCTTTTCTCACTAATACCTCCTTTTCATTTCCTCACTTTCCTCTCTCCCTCCCAGCCAATTTGCAAACCCTTTGGCAATGGCAGAGTGGGGTGGGAACGGCTTCACACTGACAGAGAGCACGTTTGCAGTGGATATGAGAGAGAAATTCTTCCCTGTGAGGGTGCTGAGGCCCTGGCACAGAGAAGATGTGGCTGCCCAGCTTGGACAGGGCTCTGAGCAAGCTGAGATAGTGGAAGGTGTCCCTGCTCTGGCAGGGGGGTTAAATTTGGCTGATCTTTAAGGTCCCTTCCAACCCAAACCATTCCATGACTCCCTGAAGGGGTCAGGGAGGCAGCATCCAGCTTTGCAAGTGAGGTCATTACAGGCAAAGCTGGAAACTTTACCCAATCCCTGATAGGATTGGGCTGACTCCCACTGGGTTTGTTTCTCAGGAGACACCCAGTCTGGATTTGGTCACTTTGTCTGCAAACACAGCTTTAGCTCTTAAGCCCTGCTCTTCTTCCCAGCACAGATATGAAATCCAGCAGATAAAAACTGGGATCCTCTCCTGATGCCTTCCCCAATAAAAGAGGAATTTCTATTCCCTGCAGAAGATTTGTGCAGAAAATGGTTGGTCTGTGTGTGCTGCTTGCTGTTCATTTAACCAGCATGCCAGGCTGCAGTAAGCCCTAGTTTGTGTTGTTTGTTAAGGAGTTTTCAGCAACATTTCTGCTGTAAAATATCACCATGGCAAAAAGAAACCTTTCATAGCAATGTTTTCATTCTGTGAAAACTCTAGGGATGCAGAATCCTGGGTCCAGGAGGAAAACCCTGACAAAAAGCAGTGTGAAAGAGTCTATTTTTCTTGTGTATAACAAGTGGGTTTATCTCTCAACACCTGGATTAGGCAGGGAACTTCATCCTGAGTCTCCTGTCCCTCCTTTACACGAGCAAAGCCACATCCAAGGGGATCTTTCTAGACCAGGGCAGGTGTTTCACAGTTTTCCCTGCTAGAGTGTATCTAACCTGCATAAATACTTAAACACTTGCTGAGAGAGGAGAGCGTTTTGCAAGAGATTGATTTGACAATGCTGTTGCTCAGGCGTTCACGCAGGATGTGGGAAACTGAGGTTCAGGTCCCTGCTCAATGAATATTGAATTATTTATGGAAAGAGGAGCAGCTGCAGTAGGGAGGAGTGAGACACAGTAATGCCTCTGGAGTTGGGGCACTTGTATGGCATGTTGGAGAGGGCAGAGCAAGACCTCATCCCCAACTATCCCACATTCCTGTTGACTGTCCCAGCCATGGCTGGCTCACTTGCTCTGTTACCTCAGAGGAAACCTTCAGAGCTTGCCCCTGTCCCACTGCAAAAGTTTTAAAACCTCTGTGCACTACGAATTATTCCAGTTCTGGCATTTTTCAGCTTTTCAGACCTCTGTTTTTCAGTGTAAATGTTCTTTTACGCTGTACAAATATTTAAAATGCAAATTAAAATATTTCTGTCTTCCCTGTGATCTCTCAAGGAAGCAGTCTGAATTCCAGGGCCTACTGGTCTGGGCTTCTAAGTACTTCTGTGGCTGAGGAAAAATAATTAAAAAAAAAAAAATTAATGGAGTTTATATTTGGTTTGGACAGTCATAAGGCTTGAGGTCAGGCTTGCAGGAGCAATTTCCGTAGACTAACACTCCCGAGCTGTGTCTTATAAAGTCCTTAAGGATCAGGAAAGCAGGTTGTAAAAATAAAACATCCACTCTGAAGGAACATGAATATTAGGTTCTCAGGCCTCACCACAGAGGTGTTGGCTTATCACCTACAGACACTCCTCATGGAGTCCAGGAGCTCAGGCTCATTCTTACACAAAAAGTCCACATGCAGAGGAAGGAGTGGACATTATGTGGTAGGTGGGCTGAGCTTTTGAGTTTCATGGTGTCTCTGGACTTTCTTTCCAATGCTTTACTCTCCTTCAGTTTGTCACTCCCTTTTTATGCTTGCTGTTTGCACTAGGTCAGAGAATTTGTGATGTGAAATCTCAAAGCTTCATCCTTGCTTATGTTCACACAGTCATCCCAGGTCATTTTTGCTTGGCCACTGTAGTCCTCAGTGTGGACTTTAAACCTGTCAGATCTAACTTTTCTGCTCATTCCCACAAATACTGCTGTCCCTGGCTGCTGACTTCAGTAAACACTGGTTCTCTTCAAAGCTTCCACCAGCTAAATCCCTTCAAAACTGTAAAATTCTTCTTAAAGCAAAGGGGTTGTGCATATTCATATCACTCCTTCCTCATCTGCCAGCTTGCTGAAATCCTCTTTAATTTAGCAAGGAGTGTAAAATTGAAGGTGTTGCTATCCATCAGGCAGGGATCTCTTGGAAGACAGGGATATCTCTGCTTTGAGGCAGGGAAAGGACACGAGTGAGGAATGGCACCCAAACTTCTCATCTGGTCAGTGACTGGGGCAGCTCTGTGCTCAAAGGAGCTGAAGAAGGGCCCAGATCTGATAGACTGCTCCTGAACAGGAGATGACTACCTGCAGACTGGAGTTAGGATTAGTTAAGAAAGGTCATTTCCATGCCAGTTCTTTCCTAGCACAGGCAGTGACCTTCCAGCTCCCAGGGATGCTCCCAGACACACGCAGGTTTAATGCAACAGACACAGCCTTGTTGCCAAGCCCAGCAGGATGAAGGACCTTGCTTTTCTCTTACTCAATTCAGAAAACTTCCAGCTTGTGGGGAAGGGTAAGATATGTCCTATTTTGCTGCTTTGTGAAAGGCCATTTAGCAAGAAACATGTAGCAGAGGAGGTAAAATTTGTTGCACAATCCATCACCCTGACCTTTGCAGGAAATAAAGCTCTGCTTCAGAGCTCATCAACAACAACTCATGGCATGATTTACTGCTGGGGCTTCCTAATTTTATGCTAATGCAACTCTATTGATTTCTGCAGATTTGCAGTGGTATTACATGGGAGGAACATGAAAATAAACTGAGCACTCGGTGTGATGAGGGGACTGTGTGACAGAGAGCTTGCCTGTGTATTCAAATTTTATCATCTGGCCTAATGAAAACCACTACTTCTCCATGAACTCCTCAATGCCATCAGTCCAAGCATGGTGTTAATTTAAAAAAGTGATAAATTACCTTCTCTCACTGCTGCCTGGATCTAAAGCGATTTGTGAATTACTGCCAGTAGGTATTTGAAGAGAAAAAAGAAAAGAATAAATTAAAATCAATTCAGCAAATGCCCCTAAGTTGTACAAACAAAGGAAGATTTGTAAATGACCTGTGATCAGCATATCTGTCACCAACAGGGATGACAATGTTTGTCAGTATTTTTCCAGCTGATTTGTAACCACCCTGGAGAGCAGTGAAAGTTGGCTGAAATTCTTGTGCTGCCACTTATTTTTCTATTTGTTTGTTGAATTTTTTTTTGTCTCTGCACTGAGCACAAATGTTCTCCTTTGGGCTGCTTCTCTGACTTTTGGTTTGTGCTGCAGAAAGAAAAACACAAATCCCTTCACAGCTGCTGTTCTGGCTTATCAAAGACTTGCTTAAAACACATTAGAGTCAAAGAAAGGCTGCTGTGCAGCAGGCACAGGACAACAGAGTGAAAGGATGATGTAAAAACAATTCCTTTGCTAAGCAAAGTTTAGAAGGCAGAGTTTAGTGTGAAGCAGAAAAAGACATACACATTAATTTGACCACGTGACTGGGAATAAGGAGCACAAATATTCTTCTTGCTAGGGAAAAATAAATCCATGAGACCTCCTTAGGTGGAAGAGCATATCCATTACATTTCTAGCAGTGGATTCTCAATAGGATAGAGAAAGGGTATCTCATTTTTTGAGAGAAGAAGCTTTTTACTTCACACTTTTTTCAGAAGCTTGCTTTGGTCTCTTTGTCTGGCTTCTGACACCTGCATGGATTCATTTCCACCACAAGCTCCTGTGTGCACCTTCTTTCAGGATGATGCCAGTCAAAACAAAGCTATGAATTCAACCACTGGCACTTCCCTCTCTCCATGGTCTTATCCCTAATGCAAACTGGAAATGAAAGCTGTGCTTTTTTTTAAAGGAAGTTTCTGGATTTTGGCAGAATATGGAATAGGGAATATGGCTAGGGCAAAATGATTCTCCAAAGAGCAGAAGAAGAGCTAATTTAATGCTATGGGGATAGAATAATAGAACTACAAAATTTCTAGGGAATAATAGGCAAACAGTAAAACCATTTCCATGCAAGCTCAGAAGACCAAACAGGAAAATGATCTAGAGTTACTGAATTTCACTAAGGGCAAAATCTGAGATTCCAACAGGAGAATGTTCATTCAGAGTGGTAAGGGATGAACCCACAGTACCAGAAGCTGTTTGGATTCAGCTGACAGCAGCTCTGCATTACAGGTTGGTGTATATCAAGAACTGATATTCATTCATTAGTCATTACTGGGGACACAAAGGAATATTTTCCTTACCCTGCATCCATCAGCTCAGTCTGGCAAAGACTGATGTGGTACAGGCATGGCTACCCAAAAGCAGGGAAGAATTCAGGGATCAAGGGAGAAGAGTTTTACTTAGGTTCCCATCCCAGCTCCCAGTTAGCCTGAGAACCTGCTGCAAAGGACCTTGTCCCTTGCCTTTCACCCAAGGTGCTGCCTGTGGAATATTTAGTTCCACAGCTGGGTTGGTCCTCTGGTACACACACACACACACACACACACAGTCTTGGTGCACTTTCAAAGGTTTTCTGGTCTGCTAGAGCATGAAGGGGAAGTAAATAGCACACACAAGCTGCCTTCCTATTGCAAGCAGAGAGGATCAGACTCTCAGACCACAACAGCAGAGTGTGGTCAGTCCCCTGCAGCCAAATATCCCCTCTGTCAAGCTGGGCCCATTGCTTGCTGCTCTCCAGCATTATCAGGGAATATTATCACTCATATCAGCCCCCAAACCCTTCAAATTCCATTGCAAGATGTGGCAGACCCCAAATCTCTGCTGCTGGGGGCTGTGACAGGAGTAGGGGTGTGGGACTGCCCTTTTTCTCTGGCTGGGAGGGAAGGAGTGATGAGCACAGGGGAGCAGCTGAAGGAATCCCAAGCTGTTCTTCCCATTTCTTGTTCTGCCTGGGAAACTGGGAGAGATGGTCAGGAATGAGTCTGAGGGCTGGGGGAGCAGGAGGATTAGGGCCAGGAGGCCTTTGGTGTAGGTGTGGGAAGCACAGGCGCCGTGCAGCCGTGAATCCGGGGCTGACAGCAGGCATGGCAGGACTGTCACGTTCACACTCTGCCTGGAATTACCTCACTACCAGCATCTCTTCCACAAAAGCTCTTTCACACCTTCTACAAATGTGTAAAAGTAAACAAACTCCCACCACGGGTAAAAAAACTCTGCCAGTGTAAGAAACCTCGAGCAGGTTTTTTTTTATTAAGCTGAGGAAAAGTGCACAAAGATTGTGCTGGCTTGTTAAGCTGTATGTGCATGAGGATTTTGTGACCTGCTCTCACTTTTTACAGGACTTATCCTGGCTTCCCTTAGGTTTGCACAGGTATATTGCAAAATATCCCTTTTACTCCCTTCAAAGGGAAACAATTTTCTTCACCAGTATTTGCTCTACAGTGGGTTGAGCTCATCCTTTGTGTCCCTGCAAAACTGAATTACAGAGAATTACACAGGATCACATTTGGGTATCTACTGAGATTTGGTGGGTACAGAGGCATATCCATAGGGTGAACCAAATTCCATTGTTCCTTTGATTCCTTTCCAACCATTGAGAGTAAGGTAGTTAAACGGGTGAACTCAACTGGGATTTCAATCCAGGTTTTCCACTGAAAATTTCCATGGCTTAAAATCATGTATTTCTTAAAACAGTGACATGCAATAAAGTACAATACATGCCCCTGCCACTAAGCAAAACCAAAATGTGCAAAACCCTGTGTATTTTTAACAACTCAAATGCTGGGAGCCCTTGGATCCAATGCAAGCCTGATGCATTTTGGTTTGCCTCCTGTTCTTCAGGGTATTTCTGTCTAGTGTAAGTGCTCAGTGGGAAAAAGAACCTGAAATTACCTGAGAGAAAGCTCAGTGCATGAAGGTCTACATATATTACAAAAAGTGGTAGAGAAACTGTTGCCATAAGAAAGTTTATCTGCCTTGCAGCTGGAGAAGAAAACAATGGATAAAGATAATCTCATAACTCCAAGAAGGTCCTTGGCTACATGGACAGCTCAGGCTGGTGCTGAGCTGAGGAGAGCAAAAGGGTTTGGTGAAGGCATGCACAGGATCACCACCTGCACCACATGATTGTTGCATCACTGCTACTCTGCACTGCAGAAAATCAGAAAATCACAGAAAGGTTTGGACTGGAAGGGATCTCAAAGATCATCCAGTTCCAAACCCCTGCCATGGGCAGGGACACCTTCCACTAGCCCAGCTTGCTCCAAGCCCCATCCAACCTGGTCTTGGGCACTTCCAGGATGGGGCAGCCACTTCCAGGATCTGGCCAACCTGTGCCAGGGCCTTCCCACCCTCACAGGGAAGAATTTCTTCCCAATATCCAATCTAAACCTGCTCTCTGCCAGTGTGAAGCCATTCCCCCTTGTCCTGTCACTCCAGGCCCTTGTCCAGAGTCTCTCTCCATCTTTCCTG